>PRKT01000371.1:446204-471163 GCA_003671525.1 Saccostrea glomerata | reverse complement strand
GGGGGGGGGGGGGGGGGTTCATCTTTATTTGTGAGATACTCTATGTTCAAAATGAACTAGATTTTAATTCTCATGCTCTGAAACTTTTTTTTTTCATTTTGGTCTTATATTAAAAAGGGTTACTTTAATTCATACAACTTAAGTTACAAAGAAAGGGGGGTGGGGTAATGCGGAAGAAGCGCCTATCGCCTACAGATATGAATTGAAAAATTGCATCTCAATTATATCCAAATTTTCTTTGATATTTCACCAATCAATTAAGTTTACTAAATGTAATATGTTAATACGTAGTATCTCTACATTTACAAAAATCTCAGAAAGACTGAAAATATTTGCCTATGAAATAGCATACACTCATGAAAAAGAAAAAAAGGTCATTTTCTCATACTTCACCATTTTTTTCCGTAGGAGCAGGTCTTCGCTCCTTTTTTTCTGAAAGATAATCCTAAATGTTTGCAATAATTAAAAAAATATTTTCTTTGGTTTACAAAAACATAGAGCGAAAACCCACTTTATCTTAAAAGTACACTTTTATGAAGAAAAAAAAAACGATCGCATCTTTCGGAGGAATGCTAGAATTAATTAATCTTGTAGTCTATTAAACCTAGGGTCATATATTATAAACATGCTTTAAATGCCCCCATCATTCATCATGAGCCATGTAGCGTAGTGGTTAGCACGTTTGTCTGAAAGTAACCTGACACTTCGGATTTTTTATTGCTTAAGTTCGAATCCCACTTATACCATCTTATATTTTTAATACAAAAAAAAAAAAAATCCGAGATTTCTTTCCTCCAAGAGAGGTTTTGTTTATTATCATAAATTTCAACAATGAGAACTTAATTTAAAAACTCAATTTACAAACTGAATATGGTTTCTTAATATTTGAACCTATAGGCATTCCGCGCGTTTTGTTTCCCCTCAAGTTCTTCTTTAAAGTATTTTTAATCATGAGTTAAATCATGGAAAAGGATATAGAGATAACGAACAGTATTCAATCTCAAAGTCCATAAAACAATATACAAAATACATGTGGGACATCAGAGCTGGGATCAGGTGCCATGGAGGAGAGAGTATCCCCTGCCGACCGGTCACACCCGCCGTGTACTTCTTGTCATGATCAGGAAATAACGGGAAAAACCGTCGTCAATGCAGTGTATGAATAATGTGCTAACATTTAGTATGAAAAACGTCAGTCAGCTTTTGACTCAATGATAAATTGTATTTGCTGACAAGGTCATTGCATTGACCATAGAATTAACGAAATGATGACTTTAATCGTGACGGCTGATATTCTTGTTTCATCTACTTGCTTGTCAATAATTTATCTCGTTTTAGAAATTGTTCATACGAACAGCAAGCTCTTGCGTATCGAATCAGCTGATATAAATACACTCCAAATGTAGGTGATGAAGGTATATTGATGCATAAGTAAATAAGGGAAATTGACGATAGAGAAGTTAAAGTAATCACGTTTATCATATATCTTGGTCGTTAGATTACCAGTAACGTCTTTTTCAAGTAAAATATCCAAGTATGAAACAGAAGTGTCGGACTCTATGGTATCTTCTATCTCAAGCTCATCGGGATATATCGTATCGACGTAGGAATGGAAATTAATTACCATTGTTAATTGACAATACGTCGTCGATATATTTAAATGTCGAGTTGGAGGCCATAGCAACTGTTTCCTTCTCTTTGCTTCTAAGACTTTGCACAAATTCTGCTACACATGAATTTAAAAATAGGTCCGCTAATAATAGAGCGCAATTGGTACCTATGGGAATTCCAATAGATTGTTGGAAAACCTGGTATCCAAAAAGCACAACGATATTGTCGAATAGAAACTCAAGCGCCCTTTTGATGTCAACTTCAGAGTAATTGTGTGTGCAATCAGCATGCGTTTTAAAAAAATAATTTTGCGAATGACCAATGACTAGTAAGTAAATCAACGAGTCCATTTTTAATCAAAAAAGGCAGCTGTCAATGATGTCAAAAAACCTGGACTTAAATTTCTCGTGGGGAGTGGTTGTCATATGAACTATAATGATAATGTTGTGCTTGTCTCCAAACAATATGCCGGAACTGCTTCTGGACTCCTTGTGCTGAGATTGTCGTTATCTGTTGGACTCTTTGTGTTGAGATTGTCGTTATCTGCTGGTCTCTTTGTGTTGCGATTGTCGTTATCTGCTGGTCTCTTTGTGTTGAGATTGTCGTTTTCTGTTGGACTCTTTGTTTTGTGATTGTCGTTATCTGCTGGACACTTTGTGTTGAGATTGTTGTATCTGTTGGACTCTTGTGTTGAGATTGTCGTTATCTGCTGGACTCTTTGTGTTGTGATTGTCGTTATCTGATGGACTCTTTCTATTGAGATTATCTTTATATACTGGACTCTTTGTGTTGTGATTGTCATTATCTGCTGGACTCTTTGTGTTTAGGTAATGTCGTTTTCTGCTGGACTCTATGTTGAGATTATCGTTTTCTGTTGGACTTTTTGTGTTGTGATTGTTGTTTCCTGCTGGATTCTATGTTGAGATTGTCGTTATCTGCTGGATTCTGTGTATTGAGATGGTGTCAACTGTTGGACTCTGTGTGTTAAGATTGTCGTTAACTGTTGCACTTTTTGTGTTTAGGTAATGTCGTTATCTGCTGGACTTTTTGTGTTGAGATTGTCCTTATCTGCAGGACTTTTTGTGTTGAGATTGTCGTTATCTGTTGGACTCTTTGTGTTGTGATTGTCGTTATCTGTCGGACTCTTTGTGTTTAGGTAATGTCGTTATCTGTTGGACTCTTTGTGCTAAGATTGTCGTTATCTGCTGGACCCTGTGTGTTGAGATTGTCGTTAACTGTTGCACTTTTTGTGTTAAGGTAATGTCGTTATCTGCTGGACACTTTGTGTTGAGATTGTCATTATCTGTTGGACTCTTGTGTTGTGATGGTCGTTAATGCTAGACTCTTTGTGTTGAGATTGTTCATAACTGCTGGACTTTTTGTGTTGAGATTGTCGTTATCTGCAGGACTCTTTGTGTTGAGATTGTCGTTATCTGCTGGACTCTTTGTGTTCAGATTGCCATTATCTGTTGGACTCTTTATGTTGTGATTGTCGTTATTTGCTAGACTCTTTGTGTTAAGATTGTCGTTATCCATTGGACTCTTTTAGTGTTGAGATTGTCGTTATCTGCAGGAGTCTTTGTGTTGAGATTGTCGTTATCTGCTGGACTCTTTGTGTTGAGATTGTCGTTATCTGCTGGACTCTTTGTGTTGAGATTGTCATTATCTGTTGGAATCTTGTGTTGAGATGGTCGTTAATGCTAGACTCTTTGTGTTGAGATTGTTCATAACTGCTGGATTCTTTGGGTTAAGATTATCGTTATCTACAGGACTTTTTGTGTTGAGATTGTCGTTATCTGCTGGACTCTTTGTGTTCAGATTGCCATTATCTGTTGGACTCTTTGTGTTATGATTGTCGTTATCTGTCAGACTCTTTGTGTTTAGGTAATGTCGTTATCTGTTGTATCTTTTTGTTGAGATTGTCGTTATCTGCTGGACACTGTGTGTTGAGATTGTCGTTAACTGTTGCACTTTTTGTGTTAAAAGGTAATGTTGTTATCTGCTGGACTCTTTGTGTTGTGATTGTCATTATCTGTTGGACTCTTTGTGTTGAGATTGTTGTTATTTGCTGGACTCTTTGTGTTTAGGTAATGTCGTTATCTGCTGGACTCTATGTTGAGATTATCGTTTTCTGTTGGACTTTTTGTGTTGTGATTGTTGTTTCCTGCTGGATTCTATGTTGAGATTGTCGTTATCTGCTGGATTCTGTGTATTGAGATGGTGTCAACTGCTGGACTCAGTGTGTTGAGATTGTCGTTAACTGTTGCACTTTTTGTGTTTAGGTAATGTCGTTATCTGCTGGACTTTTTGTGTTGAGATTGTCCTTATCTGCAGGACTTTTTGTGTTGAAATTGTCGTTGTCTGCTGGACTCTTTGTGTTGAGAATTTCGTTATTTGGTGGACTCTTTGTGTTGAAAATGTCGTTATTTGGTGGACTCTTTGTGTTGAGATTGTCGTTTGTTACTGCATGGACCATGAAATTAACAATTTACACGCAAAGCCTTTTCTTAGAACCTCGATTCGTGTTTCCTCAGTGGAATTCTAAAATCTAACACTCGTACTAATGAATGATTTCATAATCATATCATAATATCATCTTACTGTTAAAACTGAGCTATAAATAACACTGCATATTTGTTTCAGTTCAATTACCCATACAAGTTTTTGTTCTCCCGCCTACCTCTAAATCAATTCTCAAAAGTTAACATATTCGAATGATTTTCAAAATTTTTATAGATAATTATATGATTTTTCATAAAACATTACTTTTTTGGGATACCAAATACAGATAACTCTATAATTTTGGTAAAACATGTGTTTTTCACTATAGAAATCAACGGAAAATATTTTTAAAACATCTTTCCCACCGTGAAACAAAAATTCCTTTTTACAGGTAATATGGACTGTCATTTTAAAAATTTATGCAAAAAGCTTTTTGTGTTTCACGGGGGAACATATATGTTTATATGTTTATAGTAAAAAAAAGAACGAAAAAAAAATGCTGATTCTTCACCAATTCTTAAACTATTTACAACTATTAAATAATTATATTTTATTACCTTATATATGTTTTATTTTTTGCGTAAAACATGAGAAAATATATGAGATAAATTTGATCATATTTAAGACTACTGGTATTTTAAAATATGGTGATTCTTGAAAGTTCGATTTCACTAGAAAATATTGTCTACCCCCTTTTTTCAAGAGCTGGAATTAATGATAATTTACTATATACCACTGGAATTTAAATGATTAATCAATTACCATTGAACTGTTCTTTGTATTAAACAAAGATTTAAAGGCCCAATTGCCATTAATATTGAATTAAATTCGTGCAAAATGTAGGCGGGAATCAAGAGTTAGAGTTCGTAGTTCTTGGAAGTACATGTAGGGATACATTGTAATTTAAAAAAAATCCACACTATAAAGAAATTGACAAGAAAATAAGAAAACATTACCATTGCTCAAACCTGAAAATCCTTTTTCGTGGGGATTATTTGGGGGAGCTAACAATTCTTCTCAAACACTACTACTTCTCCTTTTTTGACTACACTGAAAGGTGCCAATTGAAGTGAAAATGGCTATGCCTATACATGTATTATGTCTAACTTTGCAAAAAGATGGGAGGTGGCTAACCCCTCCCCAACCTTTGACATTGTCAGAAAAGGACTTGCAATGAAAGGGCTGTTTAACGACCTAGAAAAAATTCACTCCTTGTTGTACATTTTCAAGACAGTGGGCGTCCTCATTTTCTTACGGAGATTCAAAATATTATGACGACCACCTCCTTTGAAAACATATTCGTACTTTGTTAATATATATATTTACCTTCAATCTATGTATGGCATAAATCATAGATAAAATTTAATTATTCTTGCAATTAAAAGAAAAATGTCCTTTTTAGAGTCTATTTTGTCGCAATTTTTGCATATTCTTACATGTACATCATAAATGCATGAAGTCACCCGTCACCCGTTACAATTATCAGGTACACTTGTTTATAAAATAATAAATTTTAAAGAAAAAATAATTTAAAAATTTTCCTCCGATAAAAAAATAGATGTATACACAACTGGAGATCGATAGGATGATTCTAAATTCCTAACTAATTTTGATCTTTCTCAACTGAGGCAGATCAGATATCTCAGGTATTTAAATCACGTGATATTGAGAACAGGTAAATATTTAGAACAAAGACAAGGAAGTATATTGTAATGTAATGGACTAACAGAGAGGACATGTTGGATTTTGAGGTGAGACAAGATAAAATTTAAGAATTAATATGTTATAAGATCTTTCCAGGTGTCATATCAGACTTCACATGTTTTAAGTCTAGTAAAATGCATTTAATGTATGTTTTCTAATGGGAATTAGATAGGTATGAGAGTAAATATTATTTTTATACATTGTGTATATACCTCATATTTCTAAGTTAATTGTGCGATAAAAAATAATTAATCTTTCTATTTACCATATCAAATTTTCTTCACATCATGATTTGACATATTATTCATTTCTGAAAAAGTAAGCAACGCTTCATACTTCAAACTATTTTCCATTTAAATTTAATGCTATAAATGTTGCTGAAAATCAATGTCTGGATTTTTTAAAAAAAAAAGTGAAATTTGGAGCAGAGGGATATTGCCCCTTAATGTAACTTAAAAGCACAGGAGAACCACCTTAGATCGATCATACAGACTACATCAAAATTGTTTTGACAGTTGTAAATAAGTATTGACATTTTCTTCCAAATAATAATATTTTTCCAACATAAGGAAACTTTACACAGTATTTTTAAACTACAAAATGATCATTCCTTTTCTTTTGAACCAACTTTGTCTTACAATTTCACAAATAAAACAAAACTTTATATTGATTTTTTAAAAATTACGTAAAAGAGCCATAGCGCATTTGATAGTCATTTTCGCCTACTCCAGTAGAGATTTTTTAAATACATTGTTTAACCAAAATTTTGTCGTACAATGTTAGTTTATACATGCCTTGAAGCAAATCACACAAAAACAATATTCAAATATTAATAGTTCCCTCATATGATAGATGTAAAAATCGTTCAGTTTATATGGAGATTATAGTAAATACTGAGGTACTCCCTAAACAATGAGAATCTGTAGCTAAAGACCACCCTTAACCAAAGAAACAACTTCTGGAATATTTTATTTGGATATGAATGCACTTCATTACATTTAGATAATTTTGGTTAAAGGTGGTCTTCATATTGAAAATGTTGAAAATATGTAATTAATTTTTCATCTAAAATTATTTCAAGATTCAACAATCTGTCTTAATTTTATCCACCGAAGTTACAAGACTTCGTGGCGTAGTGGTATGATTGCAGGATTGAAAACATAATGATCGGAAGTTCGAGTCTCGCATGTGTGTTTCTTATCAACAATTTTTTTCTTTGTTCTTTTTTCCTTTGTTTTTTTTTTAATTATTTTTTTTTACAATACATTATAAATGTTGGAAGAGATATTAATACAACATTACACCTTGAAAGTGTCACGGGAAACAACAGTCTTAAACTATTTTAATGACTCCAAGTCATAGCTGCTAGCTTGTTTTATTTTTAAAATTTTCTAACAATCTTGTTTAGAAAAAGAGTAAAGAGTATTTGACAAGTAAAACTATTGTCATGTAACAAACTTGCAACTATGAAAATATTACACTGGTCCACAAATGGTTACATACATGCAGTTTGATTTTGAATTGGTACCTGTGTCTATAAATAGAAACAGGTGATTTCCATTTAAATACTTGTGTAGGCCGAGTTTTCGGTAAGACAGCTATGGCTCTTTCTTAAGTCAGTGACGCAAGTCTCGATTTACTTCATTCAGGGTCATCTAACCATTTGACAAAGCCCCAGTAATGGACCCCCTGGACAGAGCTCAAGTACTCCTCCTCTGTGACCTGTGTCAAAAATCAGCATTACAGAGTCATTGTGAACTTTGTCAGATTAATCTGTGTAAGGCCTGTGTAGGGGAACACCTCTCTGATTCATCTAAAAGACACAAAGTTGTACCATACAAACACAGAAAATCTACTCCTAAAGCGAACTACCCAAAATGTTCAAACCATACCCAGAAACATTGTGAACTTTACTGTGAGAAATGTGACATTCCTGTCTGTTCTACCTGCCTCTCCTCTCAAAAACATGATGGGCATAAATTAACAGATGTCTTTAAGAATCCCAGATTCATTAAAGAAATTTTAAACAAGGATTTGAAAGAACTAGAAAAAAGAATTTATCCTACGTATAAAGAAATTACATTAGATTTAAACTCTGAAAAACTTAATTCGGAAAAGCATTATGAGAAACTGACAACAGCTGTCACCAAACAAGGAGAAGACTGGCACAGAGAAATTAACATCATTGTCAACAAACAGAAATCTGAAATTGATGAGATGAAATCTAAACACCTGGCTGCTCTAAATAAACAGGAACATGAAATCAAACAGATTAATTCTGAAGTAAAAGAGAGTATAATTGAAGTGAAGAAAATATTAGATTCTAACGACATCTCCCTAACCTCTACATACAAATCAAGGAATGCTGAATTCAGAAGTTTACCTCCTAAAGTCAAGGTGTCATTACCAAGTTACTCTCCTCATCAGATCAACACAGAACAGTTCTATCAAATGTTTGGATTTCTGTCAGCATTATCCATTACAACAGAAGAACATGGCTACACAATGAAGACACCAGACATTGTATCCTGTCCTCCAGTCAAACCACTGCTAGATGAACCAGAGCTCATCACCACCATTAACACTGGGTATAACTTTCTATACAGTGTTACGTGTCTCAGTGATGAAGAAATCTGGACATGTGGGAATGACAAAATCATGAAACTTTACAACCTCCAAGGAAAACTACTGAAATCAATCCAAACCAAGTCTGGGAACATGCCACGTGACATAGCAGTGACAAGGAGTGGAGATCTAGTTTATACTGACCCTGAGACAAAAACTGTAAACATAGTGAAGAATGACCAGATACAGGAAGTGATCAGACTACAGGGGTGGATACCTTACAATGTCTGTAGTACCTCCTCTGGTGACCTCCTGGTTATCATGATCAGTGATGATGAAGAACATTCAAAAGTAGTCCGTTACTCTGGCTCCACAGAGAAACAAAGCATTCAGTTTGATAGTGAAGGTGAACCTCTGTATTCATCTGGTTACTTTAAATACATCAGTGAGAACAGGAACCTAGATATCTGTGTCGCTGACTATTTAGCCAGTGCAGTAGTGGTGGTTAATCAGACAGGAAAACTCCGATTTAGATGCACTGGTCATCCCTCTACTAACAAGGGATCATTTGATCCACGTGGTATCACAACAGACAGCCAGAGTCAGATCCTGACAGCAGACATTAACAATCACTGTATCCACATCCTAGATCAGGATGGACAGTTCCTCCGTTACATTGATAACTGTAATCTATACTATCCACGGGGTTTATGTGTAAACACCAGAGACAACCTCTTTGTGGCTGAGTATGACAGGGGTAAAGTGAAGAAAATCAAATACATTTAACATGTTTAAACAAAATGATTTTTAATAATGACAAGTGTGTGATAGGATTTTTTTTTAAGTAACCAAAATGCAAGAATTTATACTTTGATTCAGCTTCACTTTCTAGTGTTCATGTGTGAGGGAGGGTGTGTTTGTGTGTGAGAGGGTGAGGGTGTGTGTGTGAAAATATTTAAAAAATACTCATATTAATGCAGGGATATATGAATAAAAGTCTATAAATAATAGCGAGCGCAGCGAGCGTCGCGAAGCGACGCTCGCGAAGCGAGCTCAATAGACTAACGTGTATGAACAGAGGAAATTCGGATTGAAATCTGTACATACGTCAGCCAAATTTCTCTGTGCAACATTCCCAGAATTCCTGCACTACCCAATGTCCTTTGCGCGAATAAATCAAAACTAGTAAAAAAATTAAAGGAACATTGTTTCTTACCGAAATCTTAACGAAATGATTTTGCCTTACCCTATTCAAAAAAATACCCCCATGCCACAACACCGGCCTTCACCTTGCCCTTCGGAAATGATACAAATGACGTCACCGGAAACTTACGAGTTTTGACGAAGTTATGTCGGTTGCTTCCGTGAAACTCGGAAAACATGTAGCGGTGCATAACATGGTGGCTAACAACTTTCTTGAAAAGAACGATTTAATGCAATCTCTTTTCCATAAAACTAGCGTTTGCGTTCCGGTATTTCCGATTTTGTCGGAAACTTCCGAGAAGTTTGGAGTGTCGATCCCGATGCTTGGGAAATGATTTCTTTTTATTGTTTTGTTTTATTCTTTTTGCTTTCTTTTTCTTGAATGATAGACAGTACATGTGTAGGTTTATGATAGTAAATAAACTGCGCTCGCCCCAACGGTCACACCGTAAAACATATTAATTGAATTCCTATCATTATTCTACTACTTAGTAATATATTTTAGATGGAACTCATCATGAATTCTTTGTATATTTGCGAGCATGAAAAAAAAAAGAAGAAAAAATGATTATTTTTAAGTTGACTCTACACTGCACATTGATTGAAGAGTTCAAATTCTATGGTATTTTGAAACAGAGTGATATGCCTTTGATCTTTTTAACCTAAATTAAAACTACATCATTTTAATCTATTCACCCAAGGATTTAAACTGGCCAAGATAAATCAATTAAACACTTTATTCACACGTTTTTAATGGACTCACTGGGTGTCACATGACAGGTTTGACTATATAAGAAACCTACAAAAAATTACAAATTAATCTGATTCAAACAACTTTTTATTGTGTATTTTTTCATCTCTATTTTACTCACATACATTGTTATATACATGTTCAAAAGATGTAAACAGATATTAATGGGCCAAGTTAGATGCGATATAAGCTCAATTGCTCCACTGCCAGTAGAACTAAATATATTATATAAAATCCTTCCTTGATGTACATTAATTCTCTCAGTTCATTGTCTTTTTCAAAGTCATGTTTATATACAACATCAATCATTTCACTATAGTGAGCCAGCTGTGTCTGTTTTTATAACTTATCAGCTCCCCGTGTTGAGCCTCAATAGTCTTCTTACTCTCCTTATGAGGGCCTCCACAAAGCTGTAGTGGGTCCTGGACTTACAGTATTCCTACACAAACAAACAAACAATGGTTAAATCTAAAGGTTTGTCAGGTTAGATGATAAATTTAGTATGAAATAAAGTTTTTTTTACAAGTTTGGCTTTCCAGAAAGCCTGAAATGTCATCTCTTTGGTATCAATAATGTCAAAGAAATAAAACAGAAAGGGAGATATTTTAATGCAATGAATATATGGATTATTACACCTGAAGTTCCCAAATGACTTATTCAGCAAACTCCACAGTAAAGTACGCAGTTTCTTTTGGCCGCAGTATATATATTATGGAAAGCATGGACGTCTGCGAGAGAACCCAAGGCGATTTTTGGTGAAATTTTATTCTAGCGGTCTTTGTGGTTCTGGGTGTTTACAATTTACTTCAATTCAAATACTTTCCTTGAACTATATTTTCTTAACACAATACGAAATTATCAACAATATATAATTATCATTCATTTAAAAGAAGCTAATCATTAAAGTTTGACAGGAATTAATTTAATAAATCCAATTACAGACTGAAAATTAACATAAAATTAGCGTTGACCACTCTTCATTCATTTTTTGCAGAATCTAATTGTAAGCTTGTTCTTTTGTGCAAGAACCAGTTTTCCCTTCCCGTCAACAAAGCTTTACATAGAAATCACGTTATTGTCAATTCTCCTTGTGTGGCTTACCAATTTAATATAAGGCATAGTATTGAGGATCAATACATATACGACACACCGAAACTATAGATATTTATAAGCACCGTACTTCTTTTCTAAATTTTCCTTGGCTAAAATTCAAATAGGCCTAAACCGAAAGTAGATCCTAAGCTATTCTTCTAAAATAAAACCAGTTTACAGGCTACTTGGAACTGTGTAAAACATCGAGAACTCCCGAATGATTAATGGAGGCTTACACTAGGACTTCACTTCCGGCATACAATCTTAATGTGTCATCTCCCGAGGGAGATGACAATAACCCTCGCTTGAAAAGCAGGGTTGATGGGGTAAATAGTGATGGGGAAGTCTGTCTGTCTGTCCATTACATATTTGAGGCTCCCATCTCTTATCAAAAACTCCTCCTATATTATTATTTTTCGTGGTCAATCTTTTGTATCTTTTTGAGGAGTGGGTCGAGTATTTTACCTGGTCAATCTTTTGTATCTTTTTGAGGAGTGGGTCGAGTATTTTACCTGGTCAATCTTTTGTATCTTTTTGAGGAGTGTATGGCGGAGTTTGCCGTCTGCTTCAGTGTCTCTATATCTTCATTGGTCACTCCCATCATAAGCTGTCTGTCTACGTCTGGTAAAGAGACTCTGCATCAGATTCTCCAAATGATGAGTGAGAAATCCCAGTCAAATCTGTAAAAAAAATTTAAAGATTATGTAATCAGCAAGCACTACTTAGAAGTACACATTATTTTCATTCAGTTTTATTTTTGCCCCTTTATATTTTCAATTTTGTGTTATTTCAAATTCATCCACACCCATTCCTGTCTCTCTTCTTAAATTTGCCCAATTTTAAATTCTCATTTTTGTAAGGAAGGTTTAAAATAATATTGGAGGTTCCTGCATACAATACTTTTTTCACCGAGACAAAAAAAAAGTTGAAAAGGCATAAACTTATTTGTACCACATAAACGCAGGTAAATCAGATACAAAGAGCCTGTCTAACCTTGAAGCCTCCTGAGTTGTATGTATCTGCGAGCCTGACTCTGGTACGTAGATGTCTGCTGATTGACAGGGACGCAGTGAATGAGATAATACTCCAGGTGGCGCCACAACATAAACAGAGAGTTCTCCAAGATGTCTGCAGCACAGTCAAGGGAGGTTACCATGATTTATGATTGATCTAGCTTTTCAATGGTTCTACCTATCCTCATGGATGAAAATGTACAGAGCTTGCCAAAATTAAAAAAAATTGCTTCAACTTCAAACAAAAAACTTTTATGCCTATTTTATATTATCACTCTTCCTCCATAAAGGATACACTTCAAGCAAAGTACTGCAGTTGTTTCTCTTTGTAGTGCGTGATTTTTATGAGGCGAGTTTTAGCGAGTCTCTGTCTCCGATGAGATGTGAGCTTCTCTTCTACTCCAGAAAACTAAATAAACAGATGAAAAACATCATATATATTGGTACTAAGATCAGTCAGACTCTGTAGTATACGGAGGTGTTGTTTGTGTCTTTACCTGTTTGAGGTCGTCTGTACTAAGGTCAGACTCTGTAGTTTACGGAGATGTTGCTTGTGTCTTTATCTGTTTGAGGTCGTCTGTACTAAGATCAGCCAGACTCTGTAGTATACGGAGGTGTTTGTGTCTTTACCTGTTTGAGGACGTCTGTACTAAGATCAGCCAGACTCGGATGTTTATGGAGGTGTTGTTTGTGTCTTTACCTGTTTGAGGCCGTCTGTACTAAAATCAGTCAGACTCTGTAGTTTACGGAGATGTTGTTTGTGTCTTTATCTGTTTGAGGTCGTCTGTACTAAGATCAGTCAGACTCTGTAGTTTACGGAGATGTTGTTTGTGTCTTTACCTGTTGAGATCGTCTGTACTAAAATCAGTCAGACTCTGTAGTTTACAGAGATGTTGTTTGTGTCTTTACCTGTTTGAGGTCGTCTGTACTAAGGTCAGACAGACTCTGTAGTTTACGGAGATGTTGTTTGTGTCTTTACCTGTTTGAGGTCATCTGTACTAAGATCAGCCAGACTTTGTAGTTTACGGAGATGTTGTTTGTGTCTTTACCTGTTTGAGGTCGTCTGTACTTAGGTCAGCCAGACTTTGTAGTTTACCGAGATGTTGTTTGTGTCTTTACCTGTTTGAGGTCGTCTGTACTAAGATCAGTCAAACTCTGTAGTTTACGGAGGTGTTGTTTGTGTTTTTACCTGTTTGAGGTCGTCTGTACTAAGGTCAGCCAGACTCTGTAGTTTACGGAGATGTTGTTTGTGTCTTTACCTGTTTGAGGTCATCTGTACTAAGATAGCCAGACTCTGTAGTTTACGGAGGTGTTGTTTGTGACTCTCGTACACAGACATGAAGTGGTTAGCACACTGACGGAATTGGTACACCACCACCCCTAGGCTCGGGGCCTGGACTGTACATGTACTGCTACTCAGGAATGAAGTGTCTGCAACAAGATATGTTACAAGTACATTTAAAACAAGAAATGATTAAAAATAAAGACCTCTACCCTTTTTATACAATAATATACAATTATTGCTGTTTTTTAGGTCAATATGATGATTTTATTATTAAGCCACCTTCGAAGTACAATATTTTGGCTCAGTGAATATTGTACTCCTCAGGTGTCTAAATCATCGTATTAACCGCAAAAAATAGCAATATCTACATGTATTTTTTCACATGATTAAATGACAGCAAACTCCTGTTTCTATGCTTTAATTGAAAGTTTTAACAAGAAATTTCAACAAGAACACGTACATTGTAACAGAAAAAAATGGAACATGTCAATAATTCATTATATTGACCTGCAATGATTTATGATATTGATCTGGAGGGTCACATGATTTATTATATTGACCTGCAATAATTTCTTATATCGACCTGAAAGGTGACGTGCAGGTCAATATAGCGTTATATTGTTATACCTTTAAAAATTTGTTCTTATACAAATCTATACAGAAAAAAGTCTAACATTTTTAATGTTTTGCTGAGCGGGCATAAAAAAATCGATGTTGGACCGCTGAGTGAGATGTTGGACCGCTTACGTCACAGAATGGGCGGAGCTTAATCTCATTTTCATTCGTTGGTGTTAGACAGTGACAGTTCTGATGTTACATTACGGAATATAGTACAAAATACATGTATGTCAAAAAATATGAAATAAAATGAAAGGTATAACAAAACATTTATTGACAGAGTTCTCGGGCAAAATGCGTTTTGTCGGACCCTCGAACCAAACTGTCTGCCTTCGGCCTAACGGCCTCAGGCAGACGGTTTGGTTCTTGGGTCCGACAAAACGCATGTTGCCCTCGAACTCAGTCAATAAATGTATATTATTTTCTTACATTGTTGGATCTCAGCCAATCAGAGAGAAGGAAATTATTCAATATAACAGGTATTGACCTCTGACCTTTAGTGCTATAAATAACTTACCATCAGTACTTCCTAGATCCCTAACAATGGCTTATCCAGACTCGGTTGGAACAGAACTCGAGAAAACTGTGAAGTTGGACCTTCAAATTGATGAAAAAAAAATCTGACATTACAAAAAGTTACGTTTTTCTGATGCTGATATAACTTAACATTTACAATATGGTTATTACTTTACAATATGGTTATTACTTTACAATATGGTAAAGGCTTCTGAGAAAGAATAAGGATAACAATTCCATTAGTATATATATTACTGTTAAACAAGAATATTTGGCACACTACTAATTTTAGTGCCTTTGGCTCAAGAGCCCCTAGATGTTAAATTTTTTTGTGTGATAACGTATATCTAAATATTTTTTTGTGTGTATGTTTAAAACTTTCACATAAGTACATGTACATGTAAATGGAACCCGCGATTACATAATATCGAAGGACTGTTGGATTTTATACATACACAAGCACTGTACATGGTCAGATAATGATCAAGAAATTTCTGCCAAATTTTAATTTAATAAAATTATTGTTAGTTGATACCCGATACTTACTATAGCACCTTCAAAGTTTGGCTTCTCCCCGTGTCAATCTGGGGTAAACAATGCAATCAAGCATGGTGATTGAGCTTGCAGACAATACTTGATTATGATAACCGTTTATCATAGATAATATACTCTAAATACTCTATTTCTTTTATTTAAAATAAAATTTAACATTGTGCCACGTCCATGTGATTGCAACACTAAAGAAAAGTTGACGAATGTTTACCTAATTATGAGAGTGATATTGTGTTTCCGTGATTGACTTACCAAAAAGACAAATAGGGGGTGGATAAAAAATATCACATTTACATATATTTACAGGTCCCTGATTTAATGGCAAGTGCAAGCGCTAAAATTTATTTGTGCCAATGCATTCCTACTTGTATTTAGGCTTAAATATGTATGCGCCAAATTTTCTCATTTTAGAATATTTATTTTCGATATGATTTATCTCCTGACACAGTGATTATGTGAAATTACAAAGTTATTATTTGTCCCTAATATTTTATAAAGTTCGCCATATCATTATTAATTATTAATGCAAAGGACTAAACAATGTTTATAAGGATATTATCTGCTTCAGACACTTTATGAAGGTAACAACATAATTTTTGGCCCCTTACACACATAAATTTAAAGATTTACAACTTTAAAACTTTTTTGCAGAAGATTTTAAAAGGCTGCCCTATATATTCCTATGTTAATTTTTGATCAGCCATTTTGGACCCACTCTACCCCTGGGGGTCATGATTTGAACAAATTTGAATTTACACTAACTGAGGATGCTTCCATAGAAGTTTCATGTCTTTCCTGGTACAGTGTTTCTTGTGAAGAAAATTTTTAAAGAATTTTCCTATACATTTCTATGTAAAACTTTGATCAGCCAGTGTGGCCCCGCCCTACGCCCGGAGGTTATAATTTGTACAAACTTGAATCCTGGAACAGAGGTTCTTGAGAAAAAGATTTTTAAAGAATTTTCCTATACATTTCTATTTAAAACTTTGATCGGCGATTGTGGCCCTGTCCTACCCCTGGAGGTCATGATTTGAACAAACTTGAATCTACAATACCTGAGGATGCTTCCATTTAAGTTTCATCCTTCCTGGCACAGTGGTTTTTGAGAAGATTGTCGTAATCTGCTGGACTCTTTGTGTTGAGATAACTTGTAAACTCTTTGTGTTGAGATTGTCGTTATCTGCAGGACTCTTTGTGCTGAGATTGTCATTATCTACTGGACTCTTTTTGGTGATATAGTGGTTATCTGCTGGACTCTTTGTGTTGAGATTGTCGTTATGTGCTAGACTTTTGGTGTCGTGGTTGTCATTATATGCTGGAATGTTTGTGTTGAGATTGTCATTATCTACTGGACTCATTTGTTGATATAGTCGTTATTTGCTGGACTCTTTAGTTTAGATTGTCGTTATATTCTGGACTCTTTGTGTTGAGGTTGTCGTTATCTGTTGGACTCCTTGTGTTGAGATTGTCGTTATCTGCTGGACTCTTTGTGTTAAGATTGTCGTTATTAGTTGGACTCTTCTGGTTTAGATTGTCGCTATCTGCTGGACTCTTTTGTGTTGAGATTGTCGTTATCTGCTGGACTCTTAGTGTTGAGATTGTCACTATCTGCTGGACTCTTTGTGTTGTGATTGTCGTTATCTGTTGGACTCTTTGTGTTGAGATTGTCGTTATCTGTTGGACTCTTTGTGTTGAGATTGTCGTTATCTGTTGGACTCTTTGTGTTGAGATTGTCGTTATCTGTTGGACTCTTTGTGTTGAGATTGTCGATATCTGCTGGACTCTTTGTGTTGAGATTGTCGTTATTTGTTGGACTCTTCTGGTTAAGATTGTCGTTATCTGCTGGACTCTTTTGTGTTGAGATTGTCGTTATCTACTGGACTCTTTGTGTTGAGATTGTCGTTATTTGTTGGACTCTTCTGGTTAGGTATTGTCGTTATCTGCTGGACTCTTTTGTGTTGAGATTGTCGTTATCTACTGGACTCTTTGTGTTGAGATTGTCGTTATCTACTGGACTCTTTTCTGTGAGATTGTCGTCATCTGTTGGACTCTTTATGGTGAGATTGTAGTTATTTGTTGACTCTTTGTGTTGAGATTGTCGTTATCTGCTGGACTCTTTGTGTTGAGATTGTCGTTATCTGTAGGACACTTTGTGTTGAGATTGTCGTTATCTGTAGGACACTTTGTCTGAGATTGTCGTTATCTGCTGGATACTTTGTGTTGAGATTGTCGTTATCTACTTGATTCTTTGTGTTGAGATTGTCGCTATCTGCTGGACTCTTTGTGTTGAGATTGTCGTTATCTACTGGACTCTTTGTGTTGAGATTGTCGTTATCTGTAGGACTCTTTGTGTTGAGATTGTTGTTATCTGTAGGACACTTTGTGTTGAGATTGTCGTTATCTGCTGGACTCTTTTGGTTGAGATTGTCGTTATCTGCTGGACTTTTTATATTGAGATAGTCGTTATCTGCTGAACTCTTTGTGTTTTATAGACGTTATCTGTTGGACTGTTTGTGTTGAGATTGTCATTATCTGCTAGACTCTTTGTGTTGAGATTGTCGTTATCTGCTGGACTCTTTGTGTAAGATTGTCGTTATCTGTTGGACTCTTATGTGTTGATATGTTCGTTATCTGCTGCATGGGCTCCTTGTATTATGACATTATGTTTAGCGACTGCCAAACAACCGATAAAAAAAAGGAGTTTATGCGAAGGAAAATGGATTCGAATTAAACTTATTCGTATCAAATTCTCCAAGCAAACACATTTTGGTTAAAACACATTTAACTTATATTTGGAAATCAACCAATGAGAGACTAGAATACAAACAAAATTAAATTATTTCAGCTAAACTGTCTGTGTAAACAGAGGAGAGTAAGTTTGATCATCTCTCAATGCTCATTAGAATCATGCTTAGGTATGGTGATTAGATAATTCGGAGTGAAAAAGAGAATTTTGAATTGGAATAAATTCATAGATCTCAACCCTCAGGACTGGATGGAGACTATGAAACTCACAATGTACACGCCAAGCCTCGTGAGACCACAACTTATGTCAACTCGGTGGAATTTCACTAACACTCGTAGTTATGAATGATTCCTAATCATTATATCATTACATCTACCGGTAATCGTGAATATTGAACTAATTACTGATACAAACACTGCATAATATTATTTGCTTAAGTTCAATCACCCATACTTCTAGTGACATTGGAATCGGAGCAAATTGGAAGGAGGGGGGAAATATTCAAAATTAACATTGTCTATACCTGAAAATTCTATTTCGCGAGTGAGGGGGGGATAAACAAATTTTCCCAAAACACTATTTGTACCACCTTCCCATCTTTAACTACATTAAAACGTGCCTGTTGAAAGATTAGGAGGGAAGCAGAACCTTCGCCCCAATCTTCAATGCCTATACTGCATGTATTATGTCCAACCCCTGCTACCCCCCCCCCCCCCATTTCCGACGCCTATGAGTAATGCAGACGGAACTACCGGTATAGAAAACTGACTAAGTCAGACAAGGACTCGCAAAGGACTGTTCAAGGAACTAGAAAATGTTCATTTTGGATTTAGATAATTTACAAAAAGGAAACGATTTCCCTTTAAACTCAAAATACATTCTTTGTCGCCCATTTTCCAGTCAGTAAAACAGAGGGCATCGTACGGAGATTCAAGAAATTATGATGACCTCAGCCTCTGAATATAGATTCGTTCTTCGTAAATACTTTAAAATCATGTTAGGCAATTCATATAGCATAAAGATATAGATAAGATGTTGACAATTCATGGAATTCATTCGTCGGTAAAACTGATTTTTAAATACCAGGTACACTTATCTAGTTCATATTATAATAAACTTATACGTATTTCTTCTACAAAATTTACAGAGAAAATGTAAGCCAATGACGACTCTTTTGTCGATTTCAAAAGTTTATTAAATGAATCCAATTTACAATTATTCCGTGATTGTATAGTTTTAGAAATGTGATCGTATAAACCAATGCATTGTTGCTATAAATGTTCAAAGGGTCCGTCCAAAATATAAAGATTTGAAGACCGAATTCGTAATAAATAAATAAACAAAAGTCCAAAAGAATGATTCCCAAAATAGAATAAGAGAGAGTTGATAATTTAGGAATAAGACCGGGAATGCTCTTTTCTGACCAAAACAGGGTATTTTTTGCTCAGTGGGTATCCAAAATACATTTCATTGGCTAATTCACCATCACAAACCACCTTAGCTTTGTCCGTAGGCCTGTCCGTTGACCTATGAACCCCAACATTGCACCTACCTAAAATGTCCCAAAATTTATGTTACACTTTTAATCATCTATAACTTTATCATACCAAAATATATCTTTAATAAAGATAATTTGTCAACACATAATGTATTAGCATACATTTTATCTGACAAACTTTCGAGAAATTCTGTCAAGGAGTCAGGCAATTATGATGTCCTAATGACGTCAGTAGAAATTGTAAAATTTTGCTATCGGTCTAAAATTGCTACTTTACTAATTAGTACTATGAGAAAACAACATCCTGTAATGAAAGTGCTCAACGAAATACTAATTTACAGATTTGTAAAGGATTTTGAAATTAAAGGCACCATAAATGACTCTTGACTTAATTCTGGTATTAGAAGACCAAAAAAGTCCGATCCAAAGAGAACATTAATACCATTGATTATTACTGAAACCCTTACAAAAATCCCTTACATGGGTCCTGTACGTAAGACAAGATATCACCTTTGGTAAATGTAGTGTTAAAAAAATAGCCAAATTTGATCTTAAAATCAATGCCTTACAATATAATTATGAACTAAGTGTAATGAAGCTAATGAAAGAGACAGAAATCAGAAGTCGTTTGAATTTGCACATTGGATTTTAATTAGACTCGAAAATTTATCAGATGCATGGTTTTTCGATGAAGGCTACTTCCATATTAAAAATGTTGTTAAAGAGAATCTTAAATTCTATTGTTTAGTGAAACCCAATTTTAATGTGGAAAAATTTCTGAACTGTTAGAATGCTACATTTAAAGCTTGGTAAATAAAAACTTCAGGAATCGTGTTCAAACAATGTTTATTCAAAGGGACGTCATTTGGAAAAGTGTTCTAAAATGGCATATGTTATTCTAAAGTAAAAATTGTGATGATTGAAAAAGAAATTGTGACAAATGTATGCCTCGCATAAAATTTATAAAAATTTCATTATATATTTTAAATTTCATAACTGTATCTTGAGGCATAAAAATTTTCAAAGTTTAAAAGTGTAACATATGTTTTGGGACACCCTGTACATGTTACTTATATTTATGGGTTCAGTCCCCATCTCTGCACCACAGGAGTTCTAGCCTTAAGCTCTTTTACTTATTTACTTCAAAGTTCCCAATTTTTTTGCTATTAGTCAAAACTCTTAATAATACCATTGTATTTCCGTTCAAATTTTATTACTTACTATCGATGGGCTTAATTGGTCTATTCGGATCAATTTCATTACAAAATGATCTACCAAATTATAGTGCATTGGAACAACAACAAAATTCAATTATTTTGACAAGATAATAATTGTTAATCAAAATTGACAATTGATAATTAAAGTCCATTTTCCAATTATAAAGTCACCGAATTTGCGTCACTAATAATATACATTCTGATTTAATAAACCTTTATATCATTTTACTTTCACTGCTAATAACTAAAATGATTATGATATAAATACTGTCTAAGTTTAAAATGTTCAAACAATATGTCTGTGCTAAACCTATAGGTTTACAAAAATATTTCAAAGAATTTCAAGGACAAAAAGCTGGAGATATAAATAGAGAGGGGTTTAATGGCTTATACTTATAGTAAATCCCGTCAATTTATTTTGATTAAATTAAACCTCTCTACACAGGTTGATATAGATATCTGAGGTATTTAAATCACGTGAACAGGTAACAGGTAAATATTTACAATAAAGACAAGGAAGTAAAATGTGTACAGGATTATCATGGAGGCCATATTGAATTTAGAGGTAAGGAAAGATAATATTTAGAAAATGTAACATATTGCAAGACATTTCCAGATGTCGTTAATGATCTCAAGTCTAGTATATGTACATGTATAATACATGAGATGAAATGCACGAGGATCACTTTGATCTTACTATGTAAATTGCTTTGAATGATATACAATGTTAACATGTTTTTCCTAATTTAAATTAATTTTTTGTTCAAACATAAGAAAAGTTTAGATGGCATTTTTAAACTACTAAAGATCTTTCCTGTTATTTCCAAACCGACTCCGCCTTTCAATTTCACTAACAAAGCATATTTAATTTCTTGTATTTTATTTATTTAAATGTGTGTTATATTTTTTAAGTCAGTGATCCATGCCTCCATTTATTTTATACAGGGTCTTCTAATTTTTTTACCACAACCCCAGTAATGGACCCCCTGGACAGAGCTCAAGTACTCCTCCTCTGTGACCTGTGTCAAAGATCTGCATTACAGAGTCATTGTGAACTTTGTCAGATTAACCTGTGTAAGGCCTGTGTGGGGGAGCATCTCTCTGATTCATCTAAAAGACACAAAGTTGTACCATACAAACACAGAACTACTACCCCTAACCTGAACTACCCAAAATGTCCAAACCACACCCAGAAACATTGTGAAATTTATTGTGAGAAATGTGATATTCCTGTCTGTTCTACCTGCATCTCCTCTGATGATCATCATGGGCATAAATTAACAGATGTCTTACAGAATCCCAGATTCATTAAAGGAATTTTAAACAAGGATTTCAAAGAACTGGAAAAAAGAATATATCCTACCTATGAAGGAATTGCATTAGATCTAAGCTCTGAAAAAGTCAACTTGGAAAAACATTATGAGAAACTGACAACAGCTGTCACCAAACAAGGAGAAGACTGGCACAGAGAAATTAACATCATTGTCAACAAACGAAGATCTGAAATTGATGAGATGAAATCTATTCACCTGGCTGCTCTAAAGAAACAGGAAAAATATATCAAACAAATTACTTCTGATGTTACACAGTGTATATTTGATCTGAAGAAAATACTGGACTCCAATGATGTCTCCCTAACCTCTGCCTACAAATTAAGGAATGCTGAATTCAGAAGTTTACCTCCTAAAATCAATGTTTCGTTACCAAGTTTTTCTCCTCATCAAATCAACACAGAACAGCTCCATCAAATGTTTGGTTCTCTGTCGGCATTATCCATTACAACAGAAGAACATGGCTACACAATGAAAACACCAGAAAATGTATCCTATCCTCCAGTCAAACCACAGCTAGATGAACCAGAGCTCATCACCACCATAGACACTGGGTATGACGGTCTATACAGTGTTACCTGACTCAGTGATGAAGAAATCTGGACACGTGGAGATGACAACATCATGAAACTCTACAACCTCCAGGGCAAACTACTGAAATCAATCCAAACCAAGTCTGGGAACAAACCATGTGACATAGCAGTGACAAAGAGTGGAGAACTAGTTTATACTGACCCTAGTACAAGAACTGTAAACATAGTGAAGAATAACCAGATACAGGAAGTGATCAGACTACAGGGGTTGATACCTCGTAATGTCTGTAGTACCTTCTCTGGTGACCTCCTGGTTACCATGCACAGTGATAATTATAAACAATCAGAAGTTGTCCGTTACTCTGGCTCTACAGAGAAACAAATCATTCAGTTTGATAGTGAAGGTAAACCTCTGTATTCACCTGGTTCTATTAAATACACCAGTGAGAACAGGAACCTGGATATCTGTGTGGCTGACAGTGGAGCCAGTGCAGTAGTGGTGGTTAATCAGGCAGGACAACTCCGATTTAGATACACTGGTCATCCCTCTACTAACAAGGGATCATTTGATCCAGTCGGCATCACAACAGACAGCCAGAGTCAGATCCTCACAGCAGACAGTAACAACGACTGTATCCACATCCTAGATCAGGACGGACATTTCCTCCGTTACATTAATAACTGTGGTCTACAGGATCCAGTGGGTTTATGTGTAGACACCAGAGACAACCTCTTTGTGACTGAGTTTGACAGTGGTAAAGTGAAGAAAATCAAATACATGTAATCAATGTGTTTTAGATAATGACATGTTTGTGATAGATTTTTTTCCAGTAGCCAAAATCACAAGATATAGTTTAATTCACTTTCTTCTTTTGATGTGTGCGTGTGTGTGAAAATATTTTCAATACTATCAATAAGGTATAATATACACTGAACCAAACTTCTAAGTGTTCATCTAACATTTTTGAACGTCCTGGTGAAAACAACGCCATATGCGGTAAGAATTTACATAAAATAGCACAGTAGTTTCAATTTTTAAAATGTGAAATGTAGATTAATAAATGTTATCTTTTATAACCAATTCATAGTAGGTCAAATTAAATGCAGATATATTGGATTTGTGGAGAAAGAGAGTTTTGTTATGCTACTTTCTATCTTAAATTGTATGGATAATTACGGGCTTTCAATGGCAAATGATATTATTTACATGGACCAAAAATGACTTAAAAATTAATTTCACCCTATCCCTCAGGCCTAAACATGGAATAATAACAGATAAAATCATCTTGGCATACAACCATTTAAATTTTGAAATGTGAAAAGGGGGGGGGGGTGTAATCATTGCAAGTAAGCTTCATGGCTTTATGGTTTAGCATACTTATAATTTATTTCAAAAATGACTTAATTTATTTCAAAAATGACTTGACAAGAAGGTGGTAAGAAAGATTTTTTTTTGGCACAAACTAATTATTTTTTATATCAATATATGATGATCTGTATTTCCCTTGCCCAATATCAGTTTAAGATTTCAAATCAAATGACCCCCCCCCCCCCCCCAATAACAGGGGGGGGGATAATGGCTCAATTTGTAGAATATTTTGCCATGAAAAATTCCAATGAGGTGTATTGACAGTTTTATATTTTCATTTTTTAATGCTCTGTATTTCTACCTGTTCTGCAAAACATTTATCAGTATCATTACTTTTACAGTATGAGTGCCTCTGCAGAGCCATAGAAGAAAAGCTGATTAGTTATAGAGGAATAGGACACCCACCCACCCTACCCCTTGAAGCATTACAGGTGTGTAACATTGATACAATGTAATATCAGCTAATCATGTGAAGATTTCTTTTTGTGTGTGTCTGTGCATCTAATTTTGATATACCCCGGTACATTTTGATATTCTATTTTGTAGATTATGCAGGACCAAGCAGGACGACAGTGCGAAAACTGGAGATGTACTTCTTCAACAAAGTAAAGTGCTGTGCAAAAGAAACCCCAAAGCAGAGAGAAGATCTAGACTTTTGAATTCATATCTCATTATAAATGTACAATTTACAAAGACAATAAGATTGATAAAACATGACTTAGAAATGAGGACAATTGAAGAGTGAATACTGTATGTAAGACAGAAAAGATCAAGATTATTGCACAAAAAGTAACTAAATCAGTAATCTAAAGCCATTTCTCTTTAAAATCTGATTGAAAGCTGCATTTAAGAA
>PRKT01000371.1:350328-443690 GCA_003671525.1 Saccostrea glomerata | reverse complement strand
TTTTCCCTTACGCTGCATGCTGTTAGATCTGCGTGTTGCACAAACAGGGTAATGGTCAGACATAGCTATGGGTGGTACTTGGATTTCACAGATGAGGTCAGATTGGGTAGTGTAGAAATGATCAATAAGGGTAGTTGAGGTGTTAGTAATTCTAGTAGGTGTGGTAATTAATTGAGTTAGTCCAAATTCTTCTAGTGCAGATGTCCCCATTGTTGCTCCGCTCTACCCCAGGGGGTCATGATTTGAACAATTTGGAATCTACACTTACCCAAGATGCTTCCACATAAGTTTCAGCTTCTCTGGCCCAGTGTTTCTTGAGAAGAAGAATTTTTAAAGATTTTTCCTATATATTTTTATGTAAAACTTTTGATTCCCCATTGTGGCCCCACCCTACCCCAGGGAGTCATGATTCTGGAATCTACACTTACCCAAGATGCTTCCACATACTTCTCTGGCCAAGTGTTTCTTGAGAAGAAGAATTTTTAAAGATTTTTCTTATATATTTCTATGTAAAACTTTTGATTCCCCATTGTGGCCCCGCCCTACCCCAGGGAGTCATGATTTGAACAATTTAGAATCTACTCTACCCCAGGATGCTTCCACATAAGTTTCAGCTTTTCTGGCCCGGTGGTTCTTGAGAAGAATAATTTTTAAAGATTTTTCCTATAAATTTCTATGTTAAACTTTTGATTCCCTATTGTGGCCCTGCCCTACCCCATGAGGTCATGATTTGAAGAATTTAGAATCTACTCTACCCCAGGATGCTTCCACATAAGTTTCAGCTTTTCTGGCCCGGTGGTTCTTGAGAAGAAAATTTTCAAAGATTTTTCCTATTTATTTCTATGTGAATCTTTTAATTCCCAATTGTGGCCCCGCCCTACCCCAGGGGGTCATGATTTGAACAATTTAGAATCTACACTACCCCAGGATGCTTCCACATAAGTTTCAGCATTTCTGGCCCAGTGGTTCTTGAGAAGAATTTTAAATGACCCCACCTTATTTTTGTCTTTTCTTGATTATCTCCCCTTGTGAGGGGACTAAAAATGGCCCCCTCATTTATCAATTTAAATTCCCCTTCATCCAAAGATGCTTTGTACCAAGTTTGGACAAAATTGGCCCAGTGGTTCTTGAGAAGAAGTTGAAAATGTGAAAAGTTTACAGACGGACAGACAGACAGACGGATGGACCGAGACACAGAGGGACGGACGACGGACAAAATGTGATCAGAAAAGCTCACTTGAGCCTTCGGCTCAGGAGAGCTCAAAATGCACTAGCCCTTACCCTTATTAAAGTTTTGGTCAAGATTTGCTTTTTAAAAGTAGGAAAAACTCAAAGGTCAAGGTCAAAGGGTCAAAGTTCTTGGTATCAAATGAAATGTTTTCTCACAAGGATTACCTACGTCAAGTATGAAAGCACTAGTCCTTACTGTTCAAAAGTTATAGCCAAGGTTTAAGTTTTTTCATAAGTACAGAAAGTACAGAAGGTCAAAGGACAAGAGAGGGTAATTGCCGAATCTGGCCCCTACTTTGATGTAAAAATCAGAACACTGGTAAAATTGTGAAAGTAAACGTTTGGAATTTTTGTGTAAAAGTGGGTCAAACTCCAAGGTCAAAAGGTCAAATTTTGTGATACCCAAGAAAGGTCTTTTCACAAGGAATACACATGTGAAATATGAAAGTCATAGCTCCACTAAATCAAAAGTTATGAGCAAAGTTACAGTTTTTGCAGACAAACAGAGAGACAGACAGATGGAGGGACACGACAAAAACTATTTATCCTGCAACTACTCCTTGCATTGACCTAATAAAGGTAACCTAATAAATCAAAGCTATATTCAGTCACTGCCCTAATAAAGCCTTGTGCATGTATTCCGACATTCTAAAAGCATTGTGACGTCATGTATATTGCAATGTTTACATCATGGTGTCATATTTTCAACTGCAGAGATGTTTCTAAATCTGTCGGAAATTGCTAGTTTTAGACGTTCAAATGTAAAAAATATGTTGCAGGATAAAAAAAATAGAGAGGTTAAGCAAACCAACATGTATGTGTACATGTAGCACCAGAAATCTGTGCATTACATCATCACCTTTGCCAATGACGAATTTCTACATGTATCCCATACATGTGATATGTACTGGCTGTACAGGAAATGTCCCGTATTTTCGACCCCCATCACAGTATCCTGGCGGTACACCAAAATTCACGGGAAACATAATTGATTAGGCGAGAGAAATTTCATTTTTAGTTTTACGGATTTTTTTTCAAAAAAATTGGGTAGGAGGAGGGGAAAAAAAAAAAGAGCGAAAGAGACTGCAAGTTTTTTATCATTCAATTAAGATGTGATCAAACCTTTATGTCTTTAGCCATTCGTTGCAATTTGTGTTGCTGGATGACACATGGAACTCATCATAAGCATTAAAGATTGACTTATAAAAAATATCACATACAAGTGTCAATTTCTTGGACATGCCAATTTACAATTTTTCAGACACTCAAAATATAATGTAACTTTAGCTATTGACATTTTCCAACACAGCATAGGTACATTTCTCAAAGATCACAAGTCTCTAGGGTCTTATTATCATCCGAGTAATAAACTAGCTATCAAGCTGGTGACAGCTAGAAATTACTTTTGAAGACACAAAATGAAGGATATCAGCTAAGTCTTTCAAAATCCCCAAATACCTGGTACGTACTTTTTATCACGCTGAAATTACAATTGTACCGACCAAATTATTTGCTGGAGACAAATTTGATAAAATATTTAGATTAAATCACTTTCAGTAAGTATCTCCATTTTTAGTTAAAGTATTGCCTGTATCTAATCTCCTTGAAAGCCCTAGGGTATGAACAGAATAAATCAGGAATTGAACCAGTGTATGCAAGAAACTAGCTATTTTTGAAAATGGAAAGGATCATTAAAAAAAAGAATATGATTTTTAAAACAGCAGTAACCATACAATGATAAAAAAATGTCAACCATGTTTCAGGACTAAAATTAACAATATGTTTTATTTCAATTACATGTAAAAATGGCAGGGTGATCAAGTAAGGCTTACTATTGTTCACAAGTTCTGGATTAAATGTTTATCATGTTTATGCAGTAAACAAGCCTAACAACTTAAATAATCTGGTCTTCAAATCAAAATTCCATCAAACTAATCCCAAAGAGAATACAGAGATTAATTGAAGACTGTGCATAAGTGGGACTCATTATGAAAGAAGCCTTACTACATACCTTTCTAAAAAAATACTATAGACGAAACTCTCTTTACTTTTCATGAGGCCTAGTTGAAATGCAATGCCAACTGGCCAAAAACCTCATTGAGAGTGTAGAGCTCATATAAATTAGGACATTTGTGAATGCTGAAGATGCTTTTAATTTACAGATATCTTCAGAATAACACTGATAAACAAACCAAGCATGGCTTGTGTCTCCATGTTAGTTAATATTCTGTGTGAATAAGACGCTTTAAATTACATATTCAGTGCTGCCATTATCAAACGTTTTGAAGATTTTATTTGATAAATATAATTTTAAAACCAAACTTTGGTGGATATGAGAATTTTTTTTTTTTTTAGAAATCGGAAAAAATCGGGTCGGCGGATCCGTAAAACGAAAATTATAATTTCTCTCGCCTTACGTGTAGATTGCCAAGT
Organism: Saccostrea glomerata; assembly: GCA_003671525.1. NCBI lineage: Eukaryota > Metazoa > Mollusca > Bivalvia > Ostreida > Ostreidae > Saccostrea > Saccostrea glomerata. The sequence goes on along the minus strand of PRKT01000371.1, from coordinate 440,027 downwards.
ACGCTAAGTCAAAACTTGTAGCTTATAATTCTTTAACTGCTGTTTATTTTTCAAAAAGTGTGTATTTTTCTAAAACCTGAATATTTAATGCAAATAACTAAAAAAGGAACTGAATGTCAGTAATTGCAAAGTATTAATTTATAGGGAGTTAAAATCAAAACATCTACATTTTCAAAACAGGGTTTCACCGATTAAAAATATAAGAAATCTGTATCATCTTTTTCTCTTAAGTACATGTATATATATATGTAGAACGGTGATATATGTATAAAAATCAATGCTTTTTGGATGAATTTTTAATGTAAACCACTTTTACATTTAAAAACTTACAAGTACAAGTACAGGTTATACTTTACTAAACAAGAAAAAAATGTTAACATGTACCTGTAATTCTAACTTGTAGTTTACACGTACATGTACATGTACAAGTGAGCTTGCTAAACCTCTCTATTACATGAAAACTGTCTTGAAATATAAACAATATTTGGGCTCGGGTCAGCAAGCCTTGCCCTCTATCACGTTTTCTTACTCTCGCCCAAATATCGCTTAAATTTCATGACAGTAACCACGTATTTTATATATACCTCTGAAACTTATAATTTATAAAAATAAAATTGAAATAAATAGAATTATGTATCTTACTTCACAGATTACCAAAATTTGCCTAAAACTGTAGTAATCTTTTGAAGGAATATAAAGAAAAGTAACCAGTAACCATGGCAATATTATTTAGAAACTAATAATTATAGCCTGTTGTATACAACTTTTTCTTTAAATATGACTTAATATGATGAATAGGTTATATTTTATTTAAGTTAACACACAATAAACATTTGGACAAGTGTCCCTTTTTTTTCTAAACATTCTATTTTTCTAGATATTGCATTTTTTCACCTAGTTTACTCCTTTATATACTTCTCCACATGCCCTAGTGCTGAAAATGAGCCACACGATGTTTCATAAAAATGGGAAGTAACTCTATGACTAAGACGGCAATTGACACTTATGTACATTTTTATCAGAAGGTTAAGTTAGTAAAAACTTTAAATACAGAGGATGGGAAATTTATTAAATACAGAGAAATATGAAATTTTGAAAGAGTAAAACCAAAACTGTAGGAGGAGTAGTGTTTAACAGGTATTTCTATTTTTAGTAACCATGGCAACATTGTTCATCAAAATCAAAAAGCAATGCACTATATCATGTATCTTAGTGTAGTCTACTTGTGTGCCAAGTTATATTGAAATCAAGCTAAAATGATGGGAGGAGTAGCAGTTTGAAGGAATTTTACAGAAATTTATATTTTTAGTAACCATGGCAACACCATTCACTGAAATCAAAAACTGATGCACAAAATTATGTATTTTAGTGTAGTATACTTGTGTACCAAGTTATACTGACGTGATCGGTCAGCATGGACGTGTAAGTGTCGGCTCAGTAAAGTTGGTCGATTTAAGGTTGATGTAGATTGAAATTTTGTATATGTCTTGTCCAGGGATTGTATAAATGTGTATTCTCTGTGAATATCTGTGATTATTTAAGTTACGATTAGACTAAGCGACAAAAAAAGGAAATGGCATCGAAGGTCGGTAAAGCTAAAGGTGGACGTCCTGGAAATACCGTAAACAACTCACAGAACAAAAGAACTGAGGAGAGTTCACCTGAAGAATCGGCAGTAAAATCAATAGCTGAGGAAAAAGTTGAGTCTATAGAAAATGGTCTTAAAAATGCACAGAAAACTTTGTAGGGAATAAGTAAAAAGTTACCGAAATATGAACATATAGAAGGTGAATTGAAAAGGATTAGGTCACTGATCGAAGATCATGAAACTGGGCTAACGGCCTCCTTGAAGTATGTCGCAGAACAATCTGAAAGTAACAGTGATGAACTATACTTTGTGAGATCAGAGAATGCACAATTACGCAGAGAACTTGATTTAATGCGTGCGATGATGATACATATGGATCGCAGAATGCAGAACATGGAGTCAGAAATTACAGATTTGAAACAGCGATCAATGCGTGACAATATTATGATTCACAACTTAGCATACGCCTCGGATGAAAAGCTGGACCAACAAGTTCCTAATATGTTGAAGGAATATCTTGGGGTTGAGGTGAAGTTCGTCGTCAGTGTTATGAGTCATTGACTTAATTCTTTCACGACCACTGCCAATCTGTATTTAGTCTTTCCATACTTTCCAGGTGTCTGACTTGTACACGGAGATCCAGATCATTCTAGCAGACTGCCTTTTCTGTCTGGCCACACAACAGCCCCTGGAGAAAGCTGACACCTTGAGGCTGATCCAGCACCTAAGGGCAGACAACTCTCTGAGTGCTGATGGTACCCTTGACCCTGTGAGTCTGTGTCTTTTAATGGCTCTCCTGTACTGTTTTGATGTCAGTCTGTTGGAACATGAAGATGGAAGAGGTTAGTCTTTGATAAGTTTTGAATCACTTAATGAACCAAAGGTGTTCATACTTTTAAATGTACTTTTCATAAAAGATACATACCCTGTTGATTTGCAAAATTAAAAAAAAATCAATTTCCCTTTTTCCTGCTAGATATGTAAAGCTTTAAGAAACAATATCTTTGTTTTGAAATAAAAAATCGAGATATCATTTTGAGAATGAACAAAAAACCAGAAAATTTATTTACAGAGGTCCTGCAGCGTCTTCCAATGATGACCGACTCAACCTACATACTGGATATACACCAGGATCTCATGTCGACACGAGCCTGGGCCAACCCTGGACTGAAGGGTGTGGTGCTGCTGGCCTGGGGGGTGACCCTCAGACAACTCAACCAGTACCAGACCCCCACAGGTAAAATATCAAATCTTATTAAAGGCCAGACCAAAACCACAGAGGTAAAATATTAGGGCTGGGATGATATACAGGTGACTCTCTATGGCTCGAACTCCGATCTCTCGAAGTGAACCTCCGGTCCCGATTTTTTCCTCTATATAACTAAGCAAATTTACTCCTGATCTCTCGAACTTCTATCTCTCGAAGTTCTCTATCTCTCGAACCAAACCCTGGGTCCCGTTACACATATTTCATTGAATTTTACTCTCTATCTCTCGAAGTTTTGATTGCACGTGAATACACGCCAATCAAGCGTAAAACTGAACCTGGACTTACCTGGAAAAACAGTGAAGAATGCCTGGGGCTAGCATGAAGGTGTTAATTGGGTGTTTACATAGATGACACTACACCTGCTGGTCGCCCGTGTGTTGATATAATTAATTGGTTATTATTGGTAAATTACAAACAAATTCACAACTTACTTTGACTTGAAACCGAGACGATAATTTTTAGAAAATAAATTTATAGACGTTTGTTTCAATACGTTCCTATAGACTACGAACTTTTATTAGTCTACATAATCCCAGTATTGCAAACATTGCACAAGAAATCCCTTTCTCAAGGACTGAATACCGATTAAGAAAAATCTGGTAAACACCGGTGAAGGACCCGATCAAGCCGCGGAATAGCCAAACCGACAATTGCTATTCGGGTTTCATTATATCATGAAATAAGAACAAATAAATATCGAAACTTCAGGAATTCGTTTTATTTATTTGAAATACGAACATTGTTGTTGGTATCAAGTATATTACCTGTAAAATACGATTGAAAACGTGCAATAACTTTATTTACATATAGTTCCGGTATCTATAATAGTAGAATATCGATGATCGGAACTGAAAATTCCGGAATTTATATACTTTCTATCTCTCGAACCCCTCGATCTCTCGAACTTTTCTTGCAGTCCCTTGAACTTCGAGAGATCGAGAGTCACCTGTATAGAGATATCGATGTATCGTGATATATGTGAGGATGATACACATATTGATACATATGAAAAAATATCGAAATATCGCCCCAAAAAATCTGACTTCTGTTTTTCTTCGTTTATTTAACATTTGGGGTTTAATATATAAAATAGATAAGTTAAATATAAATATAGAAATGAAATAAATAATAATTAACACCACTTGAGCAAAATATTTTTGTTTTACAACATATAAACAACTATTTTGAATAAATTATTCTCATTTGCAAAGAAATTATTTGTTTATTTCAATGCAAAAAAAAGGATTTTATTAGCAGTTAAACATATCGTGATACATATCGTATCATGGCTCAAATATTGTGATACGTATCGATATAGAAAAAGTTGTATTGTCCCAGCCCTATAGAATATCAAAACTAATCAAAGGTCACACCAAAATCCCACAGGTAAAATATCAAACAACAGGTACAATATCAAATCTTATTAGAAGATGACCCCTTCCCCTTCCTAGGATCAGCTGTCCAAATAAATCTTCTTCCAGCTTTTAAACTTATATGTATAAAAAGCTGGAAGAAGATTTATTTGGACAGCTGTGTGACTCAAGTCTCAATTTAAAAATCCCAGATTGATTTTGAAAAAGAGACAAAGAGCAGTGCTAAGAATTGTTGGGACACCCTTGTTTCGATTTTGTAAATAAAAGCATATGATTGATACATTTTAAATGGCATTCATCTTTGAGACTATGATCTAACTTTTACATACTGTATACAGGGAAATTTTTGCCCCCGTTTTATTTTCACCCCTTCGCCCGCTTCCTAATTGGGCGAATTTAAAAAGGGGCGAATTCAAATTACACAGCGTAATTTCTTTAACAAAACTATGACTGGGTGAATTTAAAATGGGGCAAAATTGTTCGCAAGTGCAAACGGGCGAAAATAACCCTGTATACAGTATATTGTGAATCAATTTAATATGGCAAGATAGTCGTAAGTGCTTGAAGATATGCAGAAAATGAAAACTTATTTTGGACTTTACTGATATCTAAGATGACCCACTCCTGATTTATATTCCTTGATTTCTAGGAGTGAATGGAATTTGTGAAGAAGATGAGGTGGTTATTAACGAGGCCCTGGAAGCTAACGTGTTCCACTTCCTGCGACTGGCCGTTGTAGCCGTACATGATTTCCATAAAGAGGTAGCTCATTTGGTGTATATTTAGAGATGTCATAAAAATTTGCTCATTTTAATTTTAGCAATGAGTCAAACAAGAAGTTTTTGATAAATCATTATTATGACTCTTCAGAATGGATTCTTAATAACAGGGTTATATATATTATTATAACAGTAACTTGATCCGAAGGGTCGTATCACGTCGAGTTGACAGGCGCGGATCATCAGATCTAACGAGACGCGAAGTGTCGAGTTTGATCCGATGATCCGCGCCTGTCAACGAGACGTGATACGGCTCTTCGGATCAAGTTACTGTTATAATGATAAATTTATTATATACCCCCTTATAACTAGCTAAATATAGCAGAATAAAACTTTAGAGATCAATTGTATATTATCTATCCATAAAACAAAGCATAACAACAAGGGACTTTTTAACGCGCAAGAAAAATAACGTCATGTTTTTGCGTACTACGTCATCAGTTTCAGAGAGTGGTGATATGGATTCAGAAAACCACAGTGTGGTGATCCGGAAAATCGGATCAAACTCTGTAAAATTAACAGTAACAAAAACAAGGAAATTGATGGGTATATAATAAAGAAGTATATTGTATTATTCATGTTATGATAATCCAGCATACTTTTTTGTTTGGTAGGAATATTATCTAAAGAAAGTCCACGGGCTGGTTACAGACTTCATTTTTCATATGCCACTAAAGGTACTTGTTTGACACCAAAATGAATTGTTTATGCATTTAATCACAAAAAGATGCCATTTTTGCATGGCTATTTTTATCTGAAATAGAAATATTATAATATTTCAGAAATAAAGCAATAAAAATAAAGCATATATATAATTTATCATGTATGGGCTGATGGTCGGTGGAAAAATGTTCTTTGTAAATTTTGAAATGAATATTGATAAAAATAAAATATTTCAGAAAAAGTAGTCCTCATGTGAAAGAAAAGAAAGAAAACTTTTTTTGAAGTGATATCACGATGTAACTATACATTGTTTAAAAGTCTGTGCAAGAAATTTTATTCTGTATGATTGACAGGTGAAAGAGCTGCGTACAAGAGGAGATGAAGCGGCGAGAATCGCGGCGTCCCAGAGTTCCTTAGAACCTCCCACATCACCCAGTCACGGCTTCCAGTACTTACTGAGACTTGTACGTAATAGTCACAAGTGTTAACTTCTTGTATCAACATAATTAAGGTTTACTGACCCTTTTACAAGAGAGATAACCTTGGTTTAGGTGTATAATAATTGTTTCCATAAGAAATACCGTATACAGGGATATTTTCGCCCCGTGTAATTTTAACCCCTTTTCACCCGCAAACAATTTTGCCCTGTTTTAATTTCGCCCAGCCACAGTTTTATCTAAGAAATTATACTGTGTTCTTTTAATTTGCCCCGTTTTAAATTCACCCAACTGAAAATAGGGCGAAAGGGGCAAAAATAATACGGGGGCGAAAATTTCTCTGTATACAGTAGATTATGAGGCAATTTCTTTGAAATTTAAATTCAAAATTGATTAATTTGTTAACATAAAAATTTTATCTTAGATTTAGTGTTAAAATCATCTTGAAAGCCATTATCTATATAAGTGATCTGTGGTGTGATAATGACGTAAAATCCTACCATGTATTTTCAGATTGGAGATTTATACAGGACTGACTTCCTGGGTCTGAGGCTGTCTGTAGAGTACTGGTGTCCTCAGGATAATTACGGACCTCACGAAACGATGTACAATGTTAGACCCCCACAAAGACAGGTAGATATAGTACCATATCGTTCAATATAACATAGATAAAACACAGGATAATTACGGACCTCACGAAACAATGTACAATGTTAGACCCCCACAGAGACAGGTAGATAATAAATAACATCTACAAAACAAAAATAATCCTCTATAAAGTTTACGAAAACACAGGAATTTTGGTTTACATGAGTAGAGAATGTACATAGACTCTTTGATTTATATTACAGATGTCATTGTATAGACTATATGATTTATATTACCCCACCTCTGTCGATTTTTCCGTGAAATTCTGGCTTACGATTGGTTGAAGTCTGTCACGTGAAGGCGGTGGATTTCTTATACCCGGTCAGTTGTAAATCCATACCCGGTCAGTTGTAATCTATACCCAGTCGATGTATTACGTCACAAACACAAATGTGACGTCATAATAGGCATAGTATAAGCGTGATGAAGGATTTAGCAGAGAAAACCATATAAAACTACAGATAAAACGTAAATGTTACATCGGTGGGGTAAATTCGTTACATAGTCTTTTAGTGACAGGGTATGGGATGATACCTGGTTAGTAAATTTCATACCTGACTTGGCTCCGCCTTGCCAGGTATGAAATTTACTAACCAGTTATCATCCCATACCCTGTCACTAAAAGACTATGTAACTAATATTACAGGTGTCGCTGTATAAGTTTGTCCGTCTGGCGGGGGACCTCCTGCCCCCCTCTACGTACCCTACATCCAGATGTTGATTGGTCTGTTTTACATTACAGGTGTCACTGTACAAGTTTGTCCGTCTAGCGGGGGACCTCCTGCCCCCCTCTACGTACCCTACATCCAGATGTTGATTGGTCTGTTTTATATTACAGGTATCACTGTATAAGTTTGTCCGTCTGGCGGGGGATCTCCTGCCCCCCTCCCTCTACGTACCCTACATCCAGATGTTGATTGGTCTGTTTTATATTACAGGTGTCACTGTATAAGTTTGTCCCTCTGGCGGGGGATCTCCTACCCCCTCCCTCTACGTAACCTACATCCAGATGTTGATTGGTCTGTTTTATATTACAGATGACGCTGTATAAGTTTGTCCGTCTGGCGGGGGATCTCCTACCCCCCTCCCTCTGCGTACCCTACATCCAGATGTTGATTGGTCTGTTTTATATTACAGGTGTCACTGTATAAGTTTGTCCGTCTGGCGGGGGACCTCCTGCTCCCCTCTATGTACCCTACATCCAGATGTTGATTGGTCTGTTTTATATATAACAGGTGTCGCTGTATAAGTTTGTCCGTCTGGCGATGGATCACCTGCCCCCTTCCCTCTACCTACCCTACGTCCAGATGTTGCTTGGTCTGTTTTATATTACAGGTGTCAGGGATTTATCAAGGCTGTTTTTACTATCGGTAAATGGTACCTTCCCTTCTTGTAAAAAGTGAAAAAATTCCCCTTTTCAGATAGAAAATTCTCTTGATTAAACAGAGAATATTTAAAACATGGTACTGGAATTTTCCGTTTTTGTCCGATTGAAGTTTAACAGCATATCCTAATTTACCATCCTAGTCATTCAAACGCTTTTAAAAGAGAGAGTAGAATATTCAAGCTTCTATTTGATATTGATCGGTAAACGTGTGCCATGTCCATGATGTCAAAATATACATCTGGATTGCAGAGTTAAAAAGAAAAGTGTAGATGAGTAAGACGGAGTTTATATCACTATGGATCGGAAGAATGGAGTAACAACAAAAACAATGTTAGTAGTGAAACAGGAAAAACAGAATGGATCTGTGATAGATATTGAGAGAAAAAATTCAATAAAGTATTGACCTGGTTTAATTTTTTTTTTTGGTTATTTGATATTTTGTCTAAAAAGTGAAGTTTTTGTGGCCTTTGTAAAGGTCTACAAATGGCCCTCAGAAGCTCTAAGAATGCAGGATTTTTGCTCCATTTATTTAAAAATTTTCTGGAGGGGGAGTGCCTCGGGACTCCCCTAGAATACTTGCGCCACTTGTCGCTCATATCGAGCCTGCGGCTCTCATTTTTCCCCTTTACATATAAAACGGTAGTAAAACAAAAAAGCTAGATAAATCCCTGGGTGTCGCTGTATAAGTTTGTCCGTCTGGCGGGGGACCTCCTGCCCCCTCCCTCTATGTACCCTACATCCAGTTGTTGATTGGTCTGTTTTATATTACAGGTGTCGCTGTATAAGTTTGTCCGTCTGGCGGGGGACCTCCTGCCCCCCTCCCTCTACGTACCCTACATCCAGATGTTGATTGGTCTGAGCAGTAATCCACAGTCAGCCCACTACTGTTTTGACCTTCTCAAGGTCAATGGAATGGGATCAGGTAGGAAGCTTGGATAGCTTCAGTGGAATTGTGTATCTAAGGCAGTTTTAATGACAGATGTCTCTGTGTGCTGTCACAAGTGCTTTAAAGTGAAAAGACAAAAGGCTTTAGAGCATGGGGGGGGGGAGGGGGTTAGCAAGCACTTAATTTTCTTGACATACAATATGAAATATGTTTGATTTACAACTTCAGTAAGGTATCTGAAACACTGATATCTCGAATACCTTGGATATGTCAAAGTGATTTGAAAGTCCCTATTTCTTTTTTCCATATATTTTATCTTTGTATTTATCTGGAGTCCTCACTTATCTTTATATTTTTGTCCCATTGAGTTCAAGATAATAAAGTTTGGCTATATTTGTCTAAAACATGTATGTTACTTTATTCTAGGGGGCCCAGCCAGTGCCGTTTCCTGGCAGCACATTTTCCTGTCGCTGAATCAGTACTACGCCAGTTTACGTCGGGATGTTCCCAGTGGTGCTGACATGTCTCACATGGGGCTCCGAGGTCCCCACCCCAGGGGAATCACCCCACAGGAACTAGAGGGGCTGGTCGTTGTCCTGAAACTGTGTCGTGTTGTGTCAGAATATGTGAGTACATTTATCAATTATTTGACATTTAAATTTAATGTATGTAAAATTCTTATGAAGCAGGTAAAGAAATTATATCTCAAATGCCAAGAATTTTAATTTGATCAACCTGTGGTTCTTACACATGGAATTGCCTTGGTGTTACAGAATGAGAACTGCCGCGTGGCGTTCTGTGAGAACCAGCAGTGGCAGGTGGCGGTGGTGTTATTTGGTCTGGTGACCTGTAGTATCCCCCTCGATCTTAAAGCTGAGATTTTCAGAGTGCTGGCGGCATTCGCTAAGACCCCGGATGTGGCAGCCAGCCTATGGCATACACTGGAAGCATCACAGGTAATCATAAAAAATAATGCTCTCTACTATATCTTAATTGAAATTCATTGTGATATTGCATTGACATGCACCTCTCCTCTTGCTTTTCCTATATTATACTGTATGTACATGTACATGTATTTGGGTTTACTGCTTAGATTAATTTGTAAACTTTCAATTGTTTTAAAGATTCTGACCACAGTACAGAGCAGCAGTTCCTCTCAGAGTGGAATCCAGGTAAATATTTGTTAAGTTGTTTACATGTAAATCTTTATTCTTTTTATTCTCTTGCACCCTAAAAAGAGCAGAACTAAATCTTGCTGTACATGTAGAAAGGACAAGATAGGGTAACAGCCGAATCTGCCCCTTATTTGATGTAAAAATCAGAACACTGGTACAATTGTGATAGTTTGTAGTTCAGAAGTTAAAATGATCCTCACTTTAATACAAGCACTAATTTTGATTCAAAGCTTACATGGAAGCCACAAGAGGGCGCTGAAATAGGGCATTTTTCAGAATTTTCTCAATTCTTGTGGAATTTTATCATATATATTTGGGATACATTTCTCTTCGGAAAATATAGAGTACAAGCTTGCCTATCTGAGAATTTTACACATAAATTGCATCTGATATTAGTGTATAAAATATATCAATTTGGTAGATAGGCAAGCGTGTGCTCTATTTTTTCCGAAAGAAAATGTGCTCTAAAATTGATGAAAAGAACTATATGCGGTATTAACCAACATTTGCCCCCCAAAATCAAACTTTGATGGAGTAATATTTAATTAAGTCCTTAAACAGGGGAGTATATGCTGACTTCAAAACACTGAATAATTTCATAAGTAATGACGTGATATGTACATAATGACGTCACAAATATGACGTAATTTCAGTTTTTTATGAATTTTGCAGAAAAATGTACATATTTCGTCGATATTTTAAATAAAAGTCACGGAGCGCATGTGTGTTCAGGATAAATATTTTGATATAATGTGTAGAATGATAATATCAATGAAATATGTCAATATTGTTCCTGAACACACATGCGCTCTATAAATTTTAAAGCTTAAATTGTTGAAATTTTGTCCATTTTGTCCTCTTTCTGAAAAAGGATAGAAAATCGGACTAGTTTGTGACGTCATAAAAACAGAAATTGTGAATACACTGCTCTGGAACTGAACTATAATATTTTCTGTTAACTTATATTTCTCGTACAATTTATTGAATTCAGCACATTTCAGGAAGTTTTCAAAATTTGACTTTTGTGGGGGCAAACATATGCAATATACCGCATATAGTTCTTTGCATAAAAATGAGAAATTACGGAAATTGAACTATTTCCTAACCTCACCGTGGCCCCTGTATATTCTAAATCTTAGAACCAATACTCATTTTGTAGCAGGGGTGAAAACAGGTTTTTATGGATAAACTATTAGATCATTCTGAAAGACACCCAAAATTGGGGGCCAAATACTGCTCTTACCCTATCTTGTCCTTTATCTAGAGACCAAAACACGTAATTATATATTTAACTCTCATGCTTTTAAGAGTTATCTACCTTTGATGTCTGTTTTGCCCTGTAGGTGGAGCTGGAGGAGGTAGAGACCCGAGCGGAGGAATTTCCCATGACCCGAGCTTTCCTGTCCTTACTGGACTCCCTCACTGACATTCCTGTCCCCCCGGGCCTTGGGGCTGGTCTCAGGGCCCCAGGATTTCAACCCTACCTGGAGTTTGTCAAGGATAGCGTGTTTGAGAAGTTTTACGCCAGAAGTTACAAGAATGCATCAGAAAAGGTTGGATATAAGATTTTTCAAAATTATTACAATCTAATTTATGAATATCTACATTGTATTGCCATCAAGCATAATAAATGCTGAATAGACACTCAGACAAGATAGAAAGAGACTGTTATAATAATTTTTGATCAATTATCTGTCATTTGCAATTACATTAATTGAAGATGTGGCTATTGTATGTGATTTATTGCCAAAGGTAATTAAGTTACCAGTGACTGTTTAAGAATCCCTTGTATACAACTGCAGGATTGATTTATAATAATAATAATAATAATAATAATACTTTATTTATAGAAGGTAACCCGATTAGTGCAAGCACTAGTCTTCCTCAGGGCCTTCTTTATAACATATATACAATGTTTTATACATTAAAGACAAAAATTACAAACATGAAACAATAAAATATAAACACTTTGTTAAACAGAATAAATTAAATGTTGGCATTTCATTGAAAAGAAAGGAAAACATAAATTTCATGTAGAACCAGTACGTTTCATAACTAAAAAATTTTCAACACTACTTTTAAATATTGCAAGGGATTGGGAATTCCTAATACTAATAGGCAACTCATTCCAGATAATAACCCCTGAATATTGTAATGAATTTTTGAATAAATTTGTTTTATATTTTGGTAAACGAAGTTCTGAATTTGTCTCTGAGCGTAATGTGTATGATCCAGAACTTTGAAATTCAAAAAAATCATGCATATAATCCGGAGACATATGATGAAATATTTTGAACATTAGAATGCTTTTTTGTAAATAAAGAAGTTCGTAAACTGTTAACCAGCCTAAAATGTTAAACAATGGCATTGAAGGTGCATCATATTTTTCATTTAAAATAATCCTAGCTGCTCGTTTCTGAAGTTTGTATATTCTATCGATGTGAGTTTGAGGAGAGTTACCCCAAATAGAAAGGCAATATAAAATTGATGGTAAAATAAATGCATTATAAAATAGCTTTCTAGTATTCAATGGTAGAAACTTTTTAATTTTTCGTAAGGTAAATAATTTATAAGTAAGGGTTTTGCAAACTACATCTACATGCGAAGTATATTGAAGAGTATGATCAATGTGAACACCTAATAATTTCTCTGTTCTAACATTTTCAATGGGATGGCCAGAAAGTTGTAGTTGAAGATTAACGTTTTCTAATTTTGATTTCTTTTGGTGTGTTCCCATTAACATACACTTTGTTTTATCAGTATTCAAAATCATCTGATTCTGTTGACACCAGGTTTGTATTTGATACAGGTCATGATTGAGAGTTGCTTCAATATGTGAAATATTGTTACTATGAAAATGCATTGTTGTGTCATCAGCAAACATATCAACATTACAATGTTCAACAGATAATGGTAAATCATTTATATATAACAGAAATAACAAGGGACCTAAAATAGAGCCCTGTGGCACACCTGCTGTGACGTGCAGTGATTCAGATGTATACGCACCAATTTTTACACTTTGAGTTCGATCATTTAAATATGATTGAAACCATTTTATTGATGTGGGATCAAAGTTGTAGCATTTGAGTTTACTAATAAGTATATCATGATTCACAAGATCAAATGCTTTGCTAAAATCCAAATAAGTAATGCCAACGAAATTTCCTTGATCTATTGCATGCAGCCAATTATCAGTTAGTTTTGTGAGAGCTGTCTGACATGAGTGAAATTCTCTAAATCCAGATTGTGCTTTCATTAATAGATCAAAGTGTGAAGTAAAGATGCGTATATTTTCTGCTACATGCTTCTCTAAAACTTTCGATATAGTTGGTAAAATTGAGATTGGGCGATAATTTCCTGGATCTGATTTATCACCTTTTTTAAATAAAGGAGTTACTTTTGCGACCTTTAACTGTGAAGGAAAAGATCCATTGATAATGCTAGAATTTATTAGATGTGTTAGAGGTTTGGATATTATACTAGCTGAAAGTTTGAGCAATCTAGGTCCAAGAAAATCTATGCCAGTAGATTTGTTTATGTCAAGCCTCTTTAACATATCAAATACTTTTGTTTCATTAATCAAGGGGATTTCAAAAAAGTCTTGATTTCCAAGTTTTGTTTCAGTGTATCTTTTCAATTTTTCTGGTTCAAAACCAGAGAACGAAAGATTATTTAACAATTTTTTCGGAATTTGTGCAAAATGCTCATTAAAAGCATTTGCAATGTCTTGTAAATTATCAAGATTTAATCCATTGTACGTGATATTAGAGGGAGATGAATTTTTATCTGATTTTGAGGCAAGCTGATTTAAATGACCCCACATTTCTTTTGATGTAGAACTATTTTCAATTACTGTCTTATAATATGTAGATTTTGCATCAGTAATTAATGAGGTGACTTTGTTTCTCCAAAATCTAAAATTTTCCACGTCTCCCTGTTTATGGAATTGATCTCGTATATTCCTAGCTTCATTTATTTCTGGAGTCAACCATTTAGTGCGAAATTCTGATTTCACACGCTTTGTTTTAACCTTTGCATGCTTATTAAGTATAGAATTGAAAATATCATAGAAACAGTTTAAGATGTCATCAGGATCATGCAGAAGACTCAATTCATCAAAATCTGCATTGTTTAAATCGTGCAAAAAATCATTTTCATTAAAGTTTTTAAAGTCACGATATTGTATTTCAATATGTTTGCCTTTGCGTTGCATGCTGTTAGATCTTCGGGTGGCACATATTGGATAATGATCAGACATTGCTACATTCTTTCCAGTAAATGTAAAGCTTTATTTACAGTGGGAGGTGTCCAGTGACTGTCTGAGGATCCTATGTAAGCTCCTGCGGGAGTATGAGGTGGTGGGGGGTGACTTTGGGGAGGAGCTGGTTGAGGTACAGATGGGGGGCGTGGTGCCCGCTAACAAGTCCCCGGGGTACATCCTGATGCTTCACCTACTGAAGGACTCCCACTTCCTGTCCACGGTGAGATTCACAGATTTTCCCACTAAAACGGATATCTTTATTGAGAATTTTTAAAAAAAATTTTGCTGGGAGATTAGGATGTGTACTTTGTTTCATTAGGCGAGAGAAATTTAATTTTTAGTTTTACGGATTTTTTTTCAAAAAAATTGGGTAGCATAATTGATTAGGCGAGAGAAATTTCATTTTTAGTTTTACGGATTTTTTTTCAAAAAAATTGGGTAGGAGGAGGGGAAAAAAAAAAAGAGCGAAAGAGACTGCAAGTTTTTTATCATTCAATTAAGATGTGATCAAACCTTTATGTCTTTAGCCATTCGTTGCAATTTGTGTTGCTGGATGACACATGGAACTCATCATAAGCATTAAAGATTGACTTATAAAAAATATCACATACAAGTGTCAATTTCTTGGACATGCCAATTTACAATTTTTCAGACACTCAAAATATAATGTAACTTTAGCTATTGACATTTTCCAACACAGCATAGGTACCATTGTTGCAAACCACGGCCAAAATGTACTCTCCTCTCCCATTCTGGCCGTGGTTGAACGAAGAGAGAATTCTTCGTAGCTCATTGAAATATTGACCAATGCGAGTAACGCATAGTCGGAAGATGAACTTTATCGCGACCTTTTTATATCCAATCGCAGTAAAGGAAATATTTCTTGTATACTGTTGACGTCAGTTGTTGATTTCTATTGCGATGGAAACAAAACTTGCCACTGACTGAATATGACGTCACAATAGAAAGGCGTGAATATTCAAGATTACGACACTTTTTGTGATCAAGCAGCCACGGGTAGGAGTGAGCTATATATGCAGACTCCAGACCGTGGTTTGAGACGATGCATAGGTACATTTCTCAAAGATCACAAGTCTCTAGGGTCTTATTATCATCCGAGTAATAAACTAGCTATCAAGCTGGTTACAGAAATTACTTTTGAAGACACAATATGAAGGATATCAGCTAAGTCTTTCAAAATCCCCAAATACCTGGTACTTTTTATCAAGCTGAAATTACAATTGTACCGACCAAATTATTTGCTGGAGACAAATTTGATAAAATATTTAGATTAAATCACTTTCAGTAAGTATCTCCATTTTTTAGTTAAAGTATTGCCTGTATCTAATCTCCTTGAAAGCCCTAGGGTATGAACAGAAAAAATCAGGAATTGAACCAGTGTATGCAAGAAACTAGCTATTTTTGAAAATGGAAAGGATCATTAAAAAAAAGAATATGATTTTTAAAACAGCAGTAACCAGACAATGATAAAAAAAATGTCATCCATGTTTCAGGACTAAATTAACAATATATAAATGGTGCCTGTTTTGTAGGGTAACATTTGAAATTGACACCCCAAGGAAAACCATTGTCAACCGACGCGTCAGCGGAGGTTGACAATGGTTTTCCGAGGGGTGTCAATTTCAAATGTTACCCTACAAAACAGGCACCATTTATTTTATTATACTGAATGTCTTATTGATTTAGGACGTCAGCAAAAAGAAACCGTCGATCGTCTTTACGTTCATGTATAGAAAGCTTTCACACTCACCGGTTCACTAATCTCCTTATTGTTTGTTTGATACTCGAATTCGAGTCATTTATCATATAAAGTTTCGTTATTTCTAGCTCGCAAGCATGTTTCCTACTCTCGCAAGCATGTATCGTCTGTCGTTTGTTGTTTTCAAGTAAGCTATATCGGACGCAAGCTTTTATTGACGTCAAGTTAATTCCGGTTCTTTCAAACGCGCAACTGACATTTTGAGAATTCTACGGTGAACCGTACGCGCATAATTTCCACGCATGTGGCATTATCGTTGTGTTACCCGTTGTCACTTGTGTTGCTAAGGCTCAGGGTAATCGAACGGATTGTTACCTGCGTCTTAACCAATCAGATTTTAGTATTTAACATGAAAGTATAATAAGATGTTTTATTTCAATTACATGTAAAAATGGCAGGGTGATCAAGTAAGGCTTACTATTATTCACAAGTTCTGGATTAAAAGTTTATCATGTTTATGCAGTAAACAAGCCTAACAACTTAAATAATCTGGTCTTCAAATCAAAATTCCATCAAACTAATCCCAAAGAGAATACAGAGATTAATTGAAGACTGTGCATAAGTGAGACTCATTGTGAAAGAAGCCTTACTACATACCTTTCTAAAATAATACTATAGACGAAACTCTCTTTACTTTTAATGAGGCCTAGTTGAAATGCAATGCCAACTGGCCAAAAACCTCATTGAGAGTGTAGGGCTCATATAAATTAGGACATTTGTGAATGCTGAAGATGCTTTTAATTTACAAATATCTTCAGAATAACACTGATATTGAATAAACCAAGCATGGCTTGTGTCTCCATGTTAGTTAATATTCTGTGTGAATGAGACGCTTTAAATTACATATTCAGTGCTGCCATTGTCAAACGTTTTGAAGATTTTATTTGATAAATATAATTTTAAAACCAAACTTTGGTGGATATGAAAATTCCGGATTTTTTTTTTTTAGAAATTGGAAAAAATTGGGTTGGCGGATCCGTAAAACAAAAATTATTATTTCTCTCGCCTTAAGAATTTAAGCTATATTTCAGGTGTTGAAAATACTTGATGACAGTGTCCGACAACTTGAAACATACAAAGCTATACCAGGTAAGTAGTGAAAGAAATTCAAGCGTTTTTATATGTGATGTAAAGTGTTTAAATTTGTTTGGTTGATTGAACTGGCTAATGTTAAATGAGTTAATTTAATTGGTGAAATGGACTGGATAGGGCCATAATAAAAAATAATATTCCTAGATTCTCATCCTAGCCCGCCCCAATTTTATACCCCCGCCTCGATTTTTTTTATTTCTGTTTGTCTTAATTTTGATCGGGATCGGTATTCATCTACCATTCTACTTTTGTTTTAAATCCTGCAAAAGTCAATATGATTTTGACAGCTGAAAAGATGGTAATTGCTGTAATACATGCGTATATATTTTAAACAACGGTCATTGGTTGAAAAAGATCTGTGATGATGTTAAGTTAGAGATAATTGAACCTTTACTATGACTTTTAATTGGGTATTGTAGATAAAATTACATCAATTGACCAGGTCAATAAAAAATCTGCAAAATTGAAAAAATAAAAAATATGAAATAAAAGCCGTCCGCCCGCCTCTATTTTAAAAAAAATTTGGATGAAAATCTAGCTATTTATTTATTATGGCTTAATGTTATGTGAGGTAATTTGATTGCTTGATTTTACTTGTCATTGCAAGGAAAGTAGGAATGTTCATTGATTGGTTGATTGCACTGGCTAATGTTAATTTGTTGATTGTACTGGCAGATGCTAAGAGAGTTAATTTGATTGGTTGATTGAATTGACTGATGCTAAGAGAGTTAATTTGATTGGTTGATTTTATTGACTGATGCTAAGAGAGTTAATTTGATTGGTTGATCTGTACAGGACAGGAGGCCCTGGAGTCTGCCAGTCTGCTGTGTTTACAGCTGATAGAGACCAGTCTGGAGAAGTCAGGGACGTTCCTGGACGCGTGTCGTGAGACGGGAGCCTCCGCCATGGTGTCCGCCATGGATTGTCTAATCATTTAATTTCTATAAAATACTTAGTTCTGATTGGTTTAAAAATTCCTTTGATACCTGCATCAATAAAATCTAGAGTTCGTTTGCACTAAGCAGCCGGAACTACTTTGGCAGTCTCTACATTTATATTTCCCGCTTCCAGGCTACTTCTTGAAGGACTAATATTAAATACTTTTACTTTATAAATATTTTCCTGAATTTCGAAATCTGTCCGTTACGTTCCTGACTTATCTTCTACTTTCGTTTCTTTTTGAATTATCCCCCCTTTGCAAAACAAATCAAATCGTCTGCATAACGACAATACAGTTTTGGGAAAGAAGGAAAAAAATCGGCATATTTTTGTCAAATGTTTGGATTTGAGATATCTGGTATAAACAATAGGCCTAGACTTCTGAAAAAAAAACGTTTTTTATGCTACCAAAGAGAGGAAAACCGTTAATCTGTTAAATCCTTGGAAACGAATGATCGAGAAAAACGACACTGCATTCACGAATGAGGACAGATTCTTTTAATCTTAAACAGCCGGCAGCAGACTCTTTCAGGTTTTACAGCATTGACAGGTTGTGATACGTATTTATATGTTCGGTTTGAAATTCAGATGAAAAGATGTGCAAATGAAATCCAAAATTTCTGTGACCTAACGTTAGAACTGTTAGGATATTTTGAGTAGCTTCCCTTTACATATACGAACTTGCATAACTTGCTGGGGAAAATATACCGATAGGGATAACACAATAGGTAAGTTTTTTGTGTTAAAGAACTGTAAATTATTTCAGTGAATGTTGGTAATGACACGACAATATTTGAGAACGTTTCTTCGTTTGAGCCATTTTGAATTTCAGCAACGTTAACGTTGTAAATCTGATGTATTCGTGCGCACTGTTTTAGATGCGTAAATTTAATAGATTAGGTGAAAGAAAGTTTCATCTTATGAATTTAAAATCATAATTAAATGATAAGAAATGAATGTAATATTTTTTCCTTTGATCGATGTATCAAAGAAAAATTTGGACGGAAAACTTTTTCATCAATGCGCTACGCGCATTGATGAAGTTTTCCGTCCAAATTTTCCTTTGATACATCGATCAAAGGAAAAAATATTACATTCATTTCTTAACTCCTGAGTATTAATCCACGCAGCGGGAAAGCCGACCACCTCGTTAATGTCACAAAGTAGGTCATTGAAAGTCATAAAGAAACAAAAATACATTCATTTTGATTGATATAAGAGTTTTATTGCTTTAAGTCGTTCAAGGGTTAAAAAAAAAAAAAAACTAGTAATTTTTGAGTAGAAGAAAAAAAACCCATCAATTTCCTCCACCTATTTAGTGGTCATTGTGATTGTTTTATAATCTTTGAATTAAATCTTGTGTGTAGGTTTATACAGTTCAGCATTCCTCTTCCCGAGCATGCTCAGTCAGCAATGAAGATCCTGTATCGCGTGTGTCACTCAGCTCCGGTTCAAGTGGCCCTAGTTAATCTGTTCACATCAAATCAGGTAACAGTATATTCTAATTGAAATATCAAGGTGAACATTTTTTAAAGCTGTAAATTCTCCTTTAGCTGAGGTTATTTTATTTTCAATCTGGTTCATACTTAAAAAGATTTGCCTAGATCCAGAATCAGGTTCAGTAAATTGTTGTAAGGGTTCTTAATAAATCAAATGCCATGTGAGTTCACACATTTTACATGCTTAGTTTACATTATCATAAAATTCATTATTCCAGACCTCTCATCTGGAGCTGCTCCACGGATTTGTGGAATGTCTGGAAGTGGAGGAACCGGAACAAATGGTGAAGACAATCCACTTACCTGAGGAGGAGGGTAGGTATAGTACTCAGTAGTGTGGAGTGGGTCGGGGGCAATTGATGTTGAAAGATTACTCTTTATTACTGTAAATCTCAATGCAAACTTGATGCATTTTCTACTGTTTTTAAATTCTTTTCTTTTATACAGAAAATGCCATGTCCGTAACTCCACCATTATAATGTCACTTTCATACTGATTAGCTTTTGTTGTTACAGATGATTCCCGTGAGATCGGCCATGTCCGTAACTCCACCATTATAATGTCACTTTCATACTGATTAGCTTTATTGTAACAGATGATTCCCGTGAGATCGGCCATGTCCGTAACTCCACCATTATAATGTCACTTTAACACTGATTAGCTTTATTGTAACAGATGATTCCCGTGAGATTGGCCATGTCCGTAACTCCACCATTATAATGTCACTTTAACACTGATTACATGTGTAGCTTTATTGTTACAGATGATTCCCGTGAGATTGGCCATGTCCGTAACTCCACCATTATAATGTCACTTTAACACTGAATAGCTTTATTTTTACAGATGATTCCCGTGAGATCGGCCATGTCCGTAACTCCACCAGACAGTACCTACTTCAGGTCCTACTGAGATCTTTAGACCAACCTTCACCAAACTTGGCACACCTGTTACTGGGCTTTGACATTAGGAACTCTGTAAGCTGGACTCTGCTGCAGGATCCGGGTGAGCTATATTATTAGGTAGCATTGCATTTATACACTCATTTTAGAGATTTGATGAAATTAAGACAAATACTTCACTAATGACAGAGGTACACATCATCTGCTAAGGTAAGATATTAATTTATTTGATGACCAGAAATGATATTTGGACAATATACAATTTTTAAAACCAGGTATCCTTGGGTCCCCTAAGACCTGTTTACATGCGGTGCTGTCCCTGTTAGAGAGGGGGGTGGGGACACACTCCGGCCCCACCTGCCTGAGGGACACTCCACGACTGTCTGAGCTGGCCTACACACTCATCTACCTCCTGGCTGCCAACAAGGAGACATCAACGCCCACCTTACGATATTTACGTACAACCAGGGACTTCCTGTACAGACAGCTCCAGCATCTACCTTTCACTCAGCAGTTCTATAGTGAGTTAAGATTTAATTTAAGATTTTTTGTATTTCGAAGAAAATGTTTTTAAGAATGTACTAGATTATTTTATTTGTTAAAGAGTTGTTTCAGTGATTTATTTGCAGGAATCACAAACACATTTTCATGTGCATGTAGAAGACGGCCCAAATTTCAATGTTTTAAAATTTGGGATTGTCTTTTTAGAACGCCCTGTAATAATTTCTCAGTCCTGGTTGCTGAAGCTGATTACCATTGAACTGCGACTGACTGCACTGAACCGGCAAAGGTCACACACACTGAGGTTAATGAAAACCCTGCTGGATGATGGGTCAGAAGGTCAAACAGGTAAGGTCAAGTTCAAAGATCACACACTGAAGTTAATGAATGTCTTGATCCATGTCTATTTAGGGGTAAAATGGTAAAGTCAAGTTATTAACAGTCTTACAATAATTTGGAGGAGGTCCTGTATCATAACGGTCTGATTTGCTAAAGAAAGTAATAAAGATCTATGATTTTCATTTTTCAGTGTTACAGCCAGCATTAGGAGACGAAGCTGACCTGACGTATGACAGATTTACAGAGCAGAGTCTACAGACATCTTATCTGTCTCAGACAACCAGGCCATTCAGGAGTAAGCAAAGAAAAACATGGAAAATTTATCCCACTGCTCTTGCTCATGTAGACTGTTTCTCACTTCATTTTCCTTTTCCAGGCCGCCAAGTGCGCAGGAAGTTGCTAGGACTTCTGGATGAAGTTGACTTTTCACAGCGCTATCCTCCAACAATGAAGTTGGAATTTTTCGAATTGTCAATGATTGAACAAGCCATCAAAAGTGTAGAAACTCGGACTGAACAGGACATTTTGTGTTGTGATGTCAAACGACTTCACTGCCTACTGATGAACGAACTTAACAACTACCAGGGCAATATCATGGTGACTCAGAGACCTCGAGTTTTAGAGGTGAGATCAATATCACATTTATGAAGAAGCCTCAAGCATTAAAGTTACTTTCTTACTTAGTCCCCTTTATGCCACAGAGTCTGTCCATTCAGATCTTATGCTCCCTTCTCCTCCACACTTAACTTCCTCAGCTCACTTTCTGATTTTTGCCATATTTATTTTTTGCGAAAACCCATTTACTTTGCCTTCAAGAAAGGGCAAATTACATGTAAAATTTAAAGTACCCTGTAATATTGAACAATTTAACAAACTATTTTAGGAAGTGGAGAATATTCTGCATCATGTGGTGCTACGTAACAGAATCAGACAGGAACTGTCAACCAAACAGCAGGCTCTGGAGGCGTGGCGTCAGGTGACTGAGGTTCTGCTGACCGCGTGTCCTGAGGACCTACTGACCGCTGAGGACAAACAGACCGTACTGTTTGAGCTGCTACAGGAACTACAGAGAAAGGCAAAACAATATATGTGTGTCTTATTTACTGACCCAAAGGTATGGCCATAATTGAACAAGCCATCCCAATTCCCTGAAAGAATATCTAACCAATGCTAACTTTGGACCAAATTCCATCTCTATACTAAAGGTTAAAGGGTAAGTCTAGCTAAAATTATTATATGAGACTTGAATTGTATGAAGAAAGGTAACATTGTCCTTTAATCTTTTCACAGATATTCTTGTTGACATTTTTTTTTGGGGGGGGGATATTTTTGATTGTAGAGAAAGAAAAAAAGCTGTGATATGTCTTTGCAAGATACTGCATTCAGTATTGATAATTAAAAAGCTATTCATAATCTTTAGGTGACAGAGGATGATGCCTTGACAGAGTTAACTGCCCCTGTGGCTGGGATCATCCTTACTCTGATGACAAATCTACGTCAGTGTTTCTGTCAGGATTCTGTCACTGACGACGAAACCTCACACTTCCTCAACATGCTGGATTCCACAGCAGGTCAAGGTCAAACAGGGTCATGGGGTCAAGTGTCAGGGTCACGAACCCAATTTGCTTCCTCCCTTCAACTGGTGCTTAGGGGAGTAATAGATCACATTCTGCTTTCAAGTAAGAATATATGGAAATATCTGAAGTGTACATTTTGTCTGAAAAGAAATATTTCTAAGTGCATGTTCAGGAATCTGTAATATAAAACAACTTTGTACAAAACTAAGAAATATCTATCAATATCTAATTCTGTGAAGGTGGTGGCCAGCAGAGAGTAAGAGCCAATCTTTACGGGGCCCTGCTGTATTATCTACAAATTGCACAGAAACCCAAGTCACTGACTCACACAGATACAGGTATGTCTAAGTAGATGTCACATGTGTCTTGTTTAAGAATATAATTCAAAGTAAGATGTCAAAGCCTGAATGTCAACAAAACTCCACAGAGTTTGCTCTTACTTTGTGGCATACATTGGTCGAAATTGTATGTATTTAAAATACAGTCATGCTCTTCAAGTACTATATGAAATACAAAACCTATACTAGCATGACAAAGGTTTATAACGATGTTTCCTTTTTCTGACAGAGGCAGGAGGTGATGGGGTTGGGAAGAGGATTTTGGCTGATGCCCACTCTGAGTATGAACAGCTGAGACGTGAAAATGTGGCGACCATTCTGTCATACGACGACAACTTTATGGACATGGTGTGTCGTGACGCATGTGATGGACACGATGTAGGACGGGTAAGGAGTGAATCGTGATATTCTTGTGTATTTTTATTTCCACTGCTTTCATTTTGAGCAGGTTCCAGCAGTGTATGACCTATATTAATGTTGTCTGTTGTAGATGCTGGCTCTATCAGTACTGGACACCATTCTGTCTATGGACAAGTTCCAGCAGTGGATGACCTTTCTGTCCTCTAAAGATTACCTCCAACACCTGGTGGACAGCCTTCTCCATGACGACCAGCCACTACAGACCCTTGTGTCCCCCAACCCCCAACTCAGAGTGCTGTACATCTACCTTTCTAAACTTGTAGGTCTTCCATTACTACCTTATTCTACCACCACATTTGTCATCATGCATATAACAAAACATCTATCTGTAACACATTCAAAAAATATGATTTAGCTGTAGTCCATTGATTTTCTATATTGATATTAAATTTAAGGGCTCTGACATATAAATAAAAATTCACTGTGTGTCACAGAGTTTTTTGACTTACCCAGGTACATGTAAATGGATAAATACAATAACTGTGTTACAGAGTTTGTTGACTTACATGTTGATATAAATACAGTGACTGTGTGTTACAGAGTTTGTTGACTTACATGTTGATATAAATACAGTGACTGTGTGTTACAGAGTTTGTTGACTCGGGTGGCAGAGTCAGCTGTGGGGGCCCACACCTTGTTACAGTGTGGAGTCATGCAGAGACTGGCTGGATGTGTCTTTTTTGACCTTCGACCTGACTTTGACAGGTGGATGTGTCAGCTAAAGGATCTGATGAATCTGTATAGAAATCAAACATGTCCTTGTACACATGGTGATCGATTTAGAGGTTAGCAGATAGGCCGTTTGCATATACTCTATGATTCAGATTTATTTAGATTTTCTCTAATCAATACTTGTCAATGAGGAAGTGAGCTCATTATTTGTAAAATTCTTTAATTTAAATTAATCAAAACCTTCCACTGTATAAATTATGTACATGTAGTAGTAGTATAGAGATTAACAGTTTAGAATGTATAATGAATTAAGGAAATCGGTTTCTCAGTAATCATTGCCTGAGCATACATTTACACTACATGTTGATTGTTAACGGTTTAATTGTACCTTTTACAGAGATGAAGCCGGTGTAGATACAGAGGAGGACTTCCTGCCCAGCCCCATGGCCCGCTATCGTCAGCTTCTCTTTGCCGCCCTCAAATTCTGTCTGGCCATGCTGACCTCACTGGGCATAGAAAACCAGGACTGTGGCAATCAAGTAAATATCTACAACAGCTATATTTGTTTAATGCAGAGCCCCTCATGGACCCATAACAGTATTTAGATACTTCCATAGAAATTGTAGAATTTGAATTAGAATTTCTCATGTTTTGTCACCTGTGGGTATGGGTGTTCATAGGCAAGTTACACGTTCTTGTAGACATAATTTCATAGGTTACTTAAAAACAGATTAGAATCGAGTAATTGGTATGTATACATTTAAAGAAATATTGACATTGGAATGTAATTTTATGGGTTAGGGTGAACCACGTAATCCAGAAATATCAGACCCCCACAAACATTTTACAATATTGTTCACCATTCCATGCTCTTAAAGGTGATGCAGTTTATCTTATCTCACAGAGAAGTTTTCCACGGAATTCTACGAGACAGACAGCCCAGTTTAAGTCTCCCTGCTCTACGTGAACTAGCTCTAACTACAGCGGTACTGACACGAGCTAACTCTAGAGGTTTGTGCCTTTAAGGAAGCAGATTTTTTTCATTCTGACATTTTTACTGGTACTATTGTTTTTCAAAAGTTTAGTAATATAATGTTCAAACTATGTATGCATCTTCATTAGGGCCCCGCAAGGATTTGCGGGTGCCCTATAGTAATCACTCTGTCTGTCCGTCTGTCATTTTTCCGTCCACAAATTTTCTGTTTTTTTCTTAATAACTTTTTTTATGGTTGCCCAATTAAGATCAAATTTGGTATGGTAGTTCAATAGGCAGAAAGACATATTTTGATGCCAAGTTTGTTTCTCTATGTCCCCTGGTTTGGAGCTGGGGTGGTGGGGTATATTCCTTAACTTTATATAAGGATGCTTTGGCAAAGAGAGATAACTGCTGAAGATGTTTCTATTGTAAACTGAATGCTACTATGAGTCCCTTGGGATTAATTAGCTTTTCTCCTGAAGAAAATCCGAAGCTTTATCTTTATCTGTCAAATTGAGATTAATTACCACCTCTGTCTGAAAATGAAGTTTGTTTTGAAGTTCAGTAGGGCTGTGTATTGAGCCAAAAATTTCGATACGATTCGATACAATATTATTTAAAGCGATATGCGATATATTGGATTCTGAAACAAGTCCATCAGAAAAGGCTTCTAAATCATTTTAATGCATACATTTCATAACAATTAAGTGTTTTATACCCATTTTAAAGTTTTTGTCTCATTGTCTTTAAAAATAACACTTCAATTAAAACTTTTGATGACAGCAAAATCTACGTTTTTATGGCGGCCGCCACATATTTTTCTGGCGGCCGCTATATAATCAACATGTTCAAATAAATTTCTCTTTGTATTTTGTAATAATTATAAAAACTATGTTATTTCCTTAGAAATTATATAATTATTGAAGGTTTTAATTCAAAAAAGTAAAATATAATCTTTGGTGATTGAAATTCTCATCTTTTAAATAGAATTTCAAGATAAAATGTCTGTCCGATACGTATTGGAAGTTACTTTTCGATACGATATTTTTCTTGAATATCGATACGTATCGATATATCGATATATTGATACAGTCCTAAAGTTCAGTCAATTTGGAATGCTACATACGCTCTGAAATGTGGTTTAGATATAAATGATTATACTTTATTTTGGTTAAAATACCTACACAATGAGTTATAATTTCATTGAATTCTAAAAACAAGAAATAGATTAAAGAAGACATATCTTTTAATTTTACTTTTTTTGTTCCCTTTATGTAAATTCAAGAGTAATATTAATTTTTAAGGTAGTTGGATTAAAAAAACCATTCTAATATTATTATCGAAAAAGTTCTTATTGTAACTTTAGAAGAAAATGATGAGAGAGTACAATTAATCCCTTGGGATTAATTATCTAGCCTGCTGAAGAAAATTTAGTAGGCCTATCTTTATCTGTCGTTTTAAGATTAATGAAAACCTTTGTCTGCAACTGCTTTTTATACGCCCGTCTTAAGACGGGACGTATTATGTTATAGGCTTCATGTCCGTCCGTCCATCCGTCTGTCCGTCTGTCTGTCCATTCCTGTCCGGCTCATAACTTCAATACTATTAGGCCTAGGATTATCAAACTTTGTCAACTGATACTTCTTGGGTAGACGGTGTGTCGTGCGCAAAAAGTAGGTCGCTGTGACCTTTAATTAAGATGCTATGGCCAAATATGGAAAAATCCTGTCCGGCTCATAACTTGTAAACTATTAGACCTAGAACTATCAAACTTGGGAAATGTATACATCTTGGGTAGAAGGTGTGTCGCGACCTATTTCAAGGTCACTGTGACCTTTAATTTAAGTGAATTTTTTTAAAAAACAAAGTTTTTTTTAAATTTTGAATTTCATAATCCTAAAAAATTTAAAAATATATTTGTATCCTTATTAAAAAATGTTAAATCAAGAAAATACTTATTTTTTTTTCAGCATATACTTGACAGCAATCTATAACAAATATAATGTATGTTAGAGAAATCCCATGTCTCCCATGAGTGTAATTATCAAGCACTGGTCAAGAGTTTTGATAACAGAAAGTTGCATGTCAAATTAGAAAGAAATTAATGAGTTTAGTGTGAGGAGCAAACTGGAGAGCATCGATGTTATCTATAATATCCCTTTGGGAATTGGGCAGATGGGTAAGCCTGGTGGATTAAAAATAGCTCTTGTTGGCTAGCCTAATTTAAATGAATTTGATGAAAAGTAATTAACACTAATTTGATTTTGCATAATAAACTCATATGATATTATATAATATGATTAATCTAAAAAACTAATTTCATAGGATTGGAGTCAGCATGTCCATTTTCCATAGAAATCCCATATTAAAATCTTTCTGTCATTAAATGTTAAAAAAAAATCATTAAGTATTTTATATATTTTTAAAAATATTTTATGGTAGAGAGTTCAGATTCATTCAGCTATAGTAATGAGTAGACAAGCATCCAGTCAAAGATTAATTAATGAGTTCAATTTAGGAAGGCTAGCCAGCATCTTCTTATCTGTTACCCTTTGGGAATTAGACAGAAGAACTGCTGGTCAGTTGAAATAGCATATGTCATTTGATGGCCAGCATTTTATTTTCAAAATTAATTTGGTATAGATTAAGTTGTTAAGACTACCGGTAATTTGATATTGTTTAATATGATGGGCATTTGACAAGGTGTAATACAACCAGTATAGAAATCTATCAATGATGCTCTGATTAATGCCTACACCACAGGGGATGGATAAACAAATATTTTAAGGAATAGAAAAAATTATGGAAATTTTAGAATCAAGGTTGACATGATTTTCTTGCACTCTAAACCATTTAGTTAATTTTTAATTTTTTGACGGGCGTATTATGCTGTGGCGTGGCACTTTATTGTTTGGAAGTTAAGGTCAAGCCTTCATGATACATGTATTTGCATTCATTGAAGACTGGCATTTTATATAACACTAACACAAACTTCATTATTGTTTATATATATTCAATGTTAGGTTGTTCTAGCATTAGGATAAGGCTTAGGGTTGAACTGCAAGAGTTAGAGCTAGCTTACAGCTTAACCCTAACCCTTATGCTTATCCCTTTAGGACTTAACTCTAGCTCTAACCCTAACCCTAATGCTAACCCTAACCCTAGCAGACTCATCCTAACCTTAATGCCAACCCTTCGCCACTTTAGGGTTAGGGTTAGCGTTAGGAACTGCTATTTAGAGGAGAAGAAATAAAAAAAGCCCCCGACACCGGCGGACCGGTGCCAGAGGCGATAAGATATGCTAGAAAAGAAAAAGCAAGGGTTAGGGTTAAGATTAAGCTGTAAGACTTAGGGTTAGAGTAAGCAACTCCTTTTTAGAGGACCGGCGGACCGGTGCCAGAGGCGTTAAGTTGTGCTAGGAAAATAACAATCAAAATAACAAAAAAAAAAAAAGCCTCCACCACCGGCGGACCGGTGGCAGAGGCTCAATGAAAGTAGACTTAGTCCAAGCTATAAGCAAATATAAACCAAGTCCAAAAAGAGAGGTAAATAGACTTTACTGCCTAATGTAAAAATACAAGTTATTATTTACAGGTTTTTTGGATATTCAAGAATTATGTTGAAAATTTTAAGAATACAGTTGCTGTTGCTTATTTCTTCATATATTTTTTAATCATTCCGTAAGCTGCATCCTTATTATTCTACCCCATGGCGGGGTCCTTGCTGACTGGTCAGTTTTCTAGTTTCTAATGTTCTATAAAACAGGCATTCCAGATGCAGAATTTGATGACCTTGACCCAGCTGGAATAAAGTTGAAAGGTCAAAAGGTCAGGATTGAGAGACAGATGTTGGCTTTGCATGATGCCAAAGTACTGTATATCTGAGAACGTCAACAAACAACTCAAGTTACTGGAGTCTGACGAGTCAACTCGGGGGAAGGACTTAAGTTCGGAACTTGCAGTGGTATTTTTAGAAGTGTCCTCCAATGTGACCTCCTATTGTCGGGCTGTCATCTCAACCTCAGGTAAAACAACAAATTTATATCTAGCTGTCATCTCAACCTCAGGTAAAACAACAAATTTAAGGACGTATCTTGTCAGATTGTCAATTAAGTGTGATAAACCTGTCAGAACTGGCAAAAAAATTTTGAAGTTGTAAATCTTTCACTTTAAATTTATGTGTGTAAGGGGCCAAAATTTTATGTTGTTACCTTTATAAAGTGTCAGAAGCAGATAATACCTTTATAAACATTTGTTAGTGTCGGGCATTAATAATGATATTGCAAACTTAATAAAATTATAGGGAAAAAATAATAATTTTGTAACCTTTACATAATCACTGTGTCAGGAGATAAATCATATCGAAAAAAAAAAATAGCAGATAATGGAATTGTTATCCTTATTCTTTCTCAGAAGCATTTAATTACCATATTGTAAATGTTAAGTAATATCAGAATCAGGAAAACATATTGTAACTATTTGTAATGTCAGATTCTCTTTTAATCAATTTGTAGGTCCAACCTCACAGTTTTCTCGAGTTCTGTTCCGACCGAGTCTGGATGAAGCCCTTGCTAGAGATCTAGGAAGTACTGACGGTAAGTTATTTATAGCACTAGAGGTCATAGGTCAATAAACTGTTTTATTATATAGCCAATAAATAGTCTCTAAAAAATACTACCAAAAATCTAGAGAATTTTAGCATTCAATATCTTAACATTTTATTGAAATTTATATATGTATATGAGTATGCCCTTAACATTCCTAATATGTGCGTTCAATATCGAATGCCCTGTTTTAAACAATAAAAATTGTTAGGTTAATTCTCAGACCGACATGTAAATTAAGAAAAGAAAGTGGATCTAGGTAAGATGTGTTTTTTTTTTACACAAAAAATAAATTTTTTATTAAAAAATTAGTATACATGTATTATACCCATTTAAAACCTGAATAAGCAAATCATAATGCTCGGTAGGGTCATCGGAATGATGAGACATTGAACATTTTCAGGGCAGGCGTTAATTTGAATACCAATACTAAAAAATCATAAATTTGTGTTTTTTAAGTTGGAATAATTTATTATGAATTATGAGGAAATGTTTTAGCTACATGATATAAGAGCTATTGAACTTGTATTGATGAATATTGGCACTCAGCTGTACAAATGCACTCGTAAGCTCATGCATTTGTACAGCCAACTTGTGCCAATAATCACCGATATAAATTCAATAACCCTACAGTACGTTTAATAAAACAAGACTAAGCCCTCATCCAAAAAATTTATATATTGGGAAGGTATTGTTTATAACAATCTGTTTGTCCATTAATTTTTACAGGATATGTGATTGTCCTTTAAATTTTAAATGCATGTTACTTGAAGGACAAACTAGGATACCAAAGTTGATGATATCTGAATATCTCCTATTTCTATCTCTGGTCTCTCTGGTATCTGAATATCTCTGGTATTTAGCTGGGTATTTAGCAGACAAACTAAGTGCAAAGTAACAACTAGTAAGAATGCCTCAAACATAATAGTGAAATTCCTAAGCCCTGGGTCAGGGTACTTGAGTAAGAGGAGGGTCCTATTATATATTGGGAGATTTTTTTTACTACTTTAAAAGGTCATTCTTGTTTGTTAAGGTAAACTTGAAAACATCCCAGTCATGATACGAGTACAAGTATTTATTTTAATGGTATTCATATATTTTATTTTGCAGTACTTATTTTAAATGTACTTATAACATATCTTGTTAAGGTAAACTTGAAAAAAGAGGGTATTGGTCTTTATTTTTAAACATTTCTCATTTTAAATGTACTTGTAACATATCTGGTTACAGACACCTCATTCCTGAGTAGCAGTACAGTCCAGGCCCCCAGCTTAGGGGTGGTGGTTTACTAACTCCGTGAGTGTGCCAACCACTTCATGTCTGTCTACGAGAGTCACAAACAACACCTCCGTAAACTACAGTCTGGCTGACCTTAGTACAGATGATCTCAAACAGGTATAGAGAAAATAATAAAATTGAAGCATAACGTACTACAAAGGATATGAAATTGGAGAAGGTTGTAGTTTGTAGTCATTTAGAATATATGTCTTTTATGTATATTCATATTTATATCTGATGTTATTTAATCTGTTTATTTAGTTTTCTGGAGTAGAAGAGAAGCTCACATCTCATCAGAGGCAGAAACTCGCTAAAACTCGCCTCACCAAAATCGTGCGTTACAAAGAGGAACAACTGCAGTACTTTGCGTGTATCCTTTATGAATGAAGTGAAATATTATGATTAAGGCAATGTCAACTTTTTTGTTTGAAGTTGAAGCAAGTTTTTTTAAAAAAAAAAAAAAAAGTTTTGGTAAGTTCTGTACATCTTCAAACATGAGGGTAGGTAGAAGCATTGAAAACCATATATCATAGTTATCTCCCTTGACTGTGCTGCAGACATCTTGGAGAACTGTCTGTTTATGTTGTGGCGCCACCTGGAGTATTATCTCATTCACTGCGTTCCTGTCAATCAGCAGACATCTATGTACCAGAGTCAGACTCGCAGACACACGCAACTCAGGAGGCTTCAAGGTTAGCCAGGCTCTTTGTATCTCAGGTCTTTTTATGTGGTAGAAACTAATTTTTGCCTTTTCATGTTTTTTGGTCAGTGAAATGAGTATTGTAGCATGGATATTTTTACCTCCAATTTTATTTCATACCTTCTTTACAAGCGTGAGAATAAAAAAATGGGCGAATTTCAAAAAACCCAGACATGACGGAGTCTAGGTGAATTTAAAATGTGGAAAAATTGTTTTGAAAGTGTAAGTGGGCAAATGTGAAACCGAATGAAAATAATGTTGCATACAATTTTTTTTATCTCAGTGTGTAATGTACTTCTAGTTTGTGATTTCTGATTAGTTAATTAATGTTTACAGATTTGATTGGGATTTCCCACTGTCATTCCAGGTAGTGATTTCTAATTAGTTAATATTTAATTTTTCACAGATCTGACAGGAATTTCTCACTCATCACTGAAGAATCTGATGCAGACTCTTTACTAGACATAGACAGACAGATTATGATGGGTATGACCAGTGAAGATATAGAGACACTGAAACAGACAGCAAACTCTGCCATACATGACTCACTCCTCAAAAAGATACAAAAGATTGACCAGGTAGTGAAAGGACAAATAATGATTCCATATATAGGGAGAAGCCATGAGAAAAAGGATGTTAAAAAATGAAAGACAAAAATTAGCTCATATACCTCTCCCAGTCAACATTTTAAAAAAAATGGTTCAACCCCCCCTTTCCAGCACAACCTCCTTCCTAATTTCCACCTTAAAAGTGGTTTATCTATCCTTCCATGGTTCATATTTAACTCTCTCCCACAGCTATAATTAAAAAGTATTTCATACATCCTTTTCCTCCAGTCTGCCTTAAAATTTAAATGATTTATGAGATTAAATGATTAATGGAAATTTACTTATGGTGTGGAAAATTGGAATTAGCAGATTTTATTCCATAATGGAATACAACTTTATCCAGATGTTATTATATAGCGCTGGATACTTTGAAATGAGAAATACAATGTACAGTTATTGAGCTATGCTTAATTCATCACTTTATTATGAAAAATGTCTTTGGATTTACATGTATATAAACCATTGTTTGTTTAGGAATACTGTAAGTCCAGGACCCACTACAGCTTTGTGGAGGCCCTCATAAGGAGAGTAAAAAGTCTATTGAGGCTCAACACGGGGAGCTGATAAGTTATAAAAACAGACATTTGGCTACAGACATGTATAGTGAAATGGTTGATGTTTTCTATAACATTTGATATGACTTTTTCATGTTAAGTTCTATTGACAGTGGACTTATTGAGGTGAAATCACATGGAACTTGACCTATTAATATCTGTTAAAATTATTTTTGTCCATGTATTTCAAGATGTATGTGAATTAAAATGAAAGCATCTGAATCAGATTTCTCACGTTTGTTTTTGGTTACATATACAGTCAAACCTTGTTATCTTGCACCATATGAGTCCGAATGAAATTTATGAAGAAACATGCCAATAAAGTGGTTAATTCATTTGTCTTGGCCAATTAAGATTCTTAAATAAATTACATATAACCAATGATAACTAGATTAAAAGGATGTACATTTATTGAAGATCAAAAGGCATATTATTTTAATTGCATCAAAAGTTATACTGAACAGTATAATCGCAACTCTTCAGTGTGCAGTTCATGACAGAGGGTAAACAAAAATGAAATGTTCATAATATTTTTCTGTCTTCATGCTTGTATATACAATCATTGTATTCATTTTGAAATACTGAAGTTTTCTTCTAATGATATGTCTTATTATTGAAAAGATCGTTTGAACCTTGGTTAAATTCTGAAACAATTGTCGTTAATATTTTTTTATATATATTGTACCTTATTGAATAATTATTGAAAATATTTTCACACACACACAAACACTAGAAAGTGAACCAGAATTAACTACATCTTGTGATATTGTCTACTGGAAAAAAATCTATCACATATATGTTATTATTTAAAACACCTTGATTACATGTATTTGATTTTCTTCACTTTACCACTGTAATACTCAGCTACAAAGAGGTTGTCTCTGGTGTCCACACATAAACCCAATGGATACTTTAGATCACGGTTATCAATGTAACAGAGGAACTGTCCGTCCTGATCTAGGATGTGGATACGGTTGTTGTTAAAGTCTGCTGTCAGGATCTGACTCTGACTGTCTGTTGTGATGCTGTGTGGATCAAATGGTCCCTTGTTAGTAGAGGGATGACCAGTGTATCTAAATCGGAGTTTTCCGGCCTCATTAACCGCAACTACTGCCCTGGCTAAATAGTCAGCCACACAGATATCCAGGTTCCTGTTCTCACTGATGTATTTAAGGTTACCAGATGAATACAGAGGTTTACCTTCACTATCAAACTGAATGGTTTGTTTCTCTGTGGAGCCAGAGTAACGAACAACTTTTGATTGTTTATCATCACTTTCCATGATAACCAGGAGGTCACCAGAGGAGGTACTACAGACATGGTAAGGTATCCACCCCTGTGGTCTGATCACTTCCTGTATCTGTTCATTCTTCACTATGTTTACAGTTCTTGTATCACGGTCAGTATAAACCAGATCTCCACTCCTTGTCACTGCTATGTCATATGGTATGTTCCCAGACTTGGTTTGGATTGACTTCAGTAGTTTACCCTGGAGGTTGTAGAGTTTCATGATTTTGTCATTACCACGTGTCCAGATTTCTTCTTCACTGAGACAGGTAACGCTGTATAGTGGCATTAGTACAGTATAGCCAGTCTCTATGGTGGTGATGAGCTCTGATTTATCGAGCAGTGGTTTGACTGGAGGACAGGATACAGCTTCTGGTGTCTTCATTGTGTAGCCATGTTCTTCTGTTGTAATGGATAATGCTGACATAGAACCAAACATTTGATGGAACTGTTCTGTGTTGATCTGATGAGGAGAAAAACTTGGTAATGAAACGTTGATTTTAGGAGGTAAACTTCTGAATTCCGCATTCCTTGAATTGTAGGCAGAGGTTAGGGAGATATCATTGGAGTCCAGTATTTTCTTCAGATCAAATATACACTGTGTAACATCAGAAGTGGTCTTTTTGATTTCATTTTCCTGTTTATTAAGAGCAGCCAGATGTTTAGTTTTTATCTCATTAATTTCAGATTTCTGTTTGTTGACAATGATGTTAATTTCTCTGTGCCAGTCTTCTCCTTGTTTGGTGACAGCTGTTGTCAGTTTCTCATAATGTTTTTCCAAATTAAGTTTTTCAGAGTTTAAATCTAATGCAATTTCTTCATATGTAGGATATATTATTTTTTCTAATTCTTTCAAATCCTTGTTGAAAATTTCTTTAATGAAGCTGGGATTCTGTAAGATATCTGTTAACTTATGCCCATTATGTTTATCAGAGGAGATGCAGGTAGAACAGACAGGAATGTCACATTTTTCACAGTAAAGTTCACAATGTTTCTGGGCGTGGTTTGGACATTTTGGGTAGTTAACGTTAGGAATAGCGGTTCTGTGTTTGTATGGTACAACGTTGTGCCTTATGGATGAATCAGAG
Source organism: Saccostrea glomerata (assembly GCA_003671525.1). Taxonomy (NCBI): domain Eukaryota; kingdom Metazoa; phylum Mollusca; class Bivalvia; order Ostreida; family Ostreidae; genus Saccostrea; species Saccostrea glomerata. The sequence continues at coordinate 404,407 of PRKT01000371.1, read as the reverse complement.
AGGTGCTCTCCTACACAGGCCTTACACAGGTTAATCTGACAAAGTTCACAATGACTCTGTAATGCAGCTCTTTGACACAGGTCACAGAGGCGGAGTACTTGAGCTCTGTCCAGGGGGTCCATCACTGGGGTTTTGGTTAAAAAATCAGATGACCCTGTATAAAGTAAATGGAGGCATCGGTCACTGACTACAGAAATGTTACGCAATTTTAAATAAATAAAATACGAGTTATGTTTTTTTAGAGAAATTGTAAGACAGTGTCGGTTTAGAAATAACAGGAAGGATCTATTTGTAGTTTTAAAATGGCATGTAAACTTTTCTTATGTTTGATAAAAAAAATCATGAAAAAATGTTAACAGTCAAAACAGTTCATGTAGTTAATAAATATGATTTATCTAATCTATCTAAAGTGGCCCGCTCATGCAATTTATCTAATGTATTATACGTGTACTAGACTTGAGATCAATAATGATATCTGAAAATGTTTTGCAGCATCTTAAATTTACAAAATATAATCTTGTCTCACCTCTAAATCCAACATGGCCTCCCTGATAATCCCGTACATCACAATTTACTTCCTTGTCTTCATTCTAAATATTTACCTGGATACCAGGTCATGTGATTTAAATACCTGACATATCTATCTCTATCTGTGTTGAGCGTTTAAATTAAAATAGATTAAAATTAGAGGGTGTTATTAACAATAGTTATACATTTTTTTTTTCTTTCTTTATTCTTTAAGCCAAAGGCTCATCAGATTTACATGTACACCATATACACACAATAAAGAGAACAGAATAAATATTATATATACAAAAATACACAAAGGATATAGATATCAATAGTAGTTACAAATTCGACTTTCTTAGAGCAGTAGCTTTATATAAAAATTTCCCCAAATTAGACAACTCTTTAACATTTTCGCTACTCATTAAACATACAACTTTAAAAACACTTGGTTTGACATAATAATATTTCTTAATGTACATACTTCTCAAATTTTCATAAAATGGACATTTTAATATGAAATGGAATTCATCTTCAATATCATTACAGGCGCAAAGTGTGCAAATTCTTTGAGATCGAAGTGTATTATTATATCTACCAGTTTCATTTTTTAATTGGTGGTTTGATAATCTAATCTTTGTAAGCATTCTCCTATATCTATCATCAATAGGTTTTGTTAAATATCTTTGTAAAACAAAATCATTCATAACATATTGGTACAATTGTCCTTTTGAAGATGAAGTTACAAATGAAAAAATATTTTGTCTATAAATATCAGTCATCCTTTGTTCAATTATTTTATATGTACAATTATCAACAATGTTAGATTCCCATAAATAGCTCAAACCTAGTCTCTCCAACTCTTCTTTAATACACTTAATCCACTTATCGTTACGTAAAACCATATCTTCATAACAGGCCCTAATTATACAATTATCAGTCCCTCTTAACTTGAGCCAATATTTAAAAATTTTTAATTTCATTTTTACTGCTAATGGATATCTTCCTAATTCACAATATATGAAATTATTAACTGTTTTCTGACCCACTCCTAAGACTCTTTTACAAAAGTTAAGGTGGATTTTTTCGATATCAGTGGCTTTATGCCATCCCCATACCTCTGATGCATATAAAAGTACACTACTTACGTAAGTATCAAAAACCGATAACTGCGTTTCAACATTGAATGCATGTGCTTTTAATGAATTAGATATAGCAAATGAAGCTTTTCTACCTTGCTCTGCGGCATGTTTTTGAGTTTTCAAAAATTTTCCATTGTAATTAAATAACATTCCAAGATAATTAAACTCGTTAACAATTTCGACTATATCGTTACCATAAATCCATTTCTCATCCTCTCTAATCTTACCACCATTTCTGAAAATAATTATTTTTGTCTTCTGAATATTAACTTTAAGATTCCACACAGTAGTATAATTACATAATGAATTCAACAATTGTTGTAAACCCTCTGGGCTTTCAGACATAATCACCATATCATCTGCATACATAAGGAGAAACAAACTTATTTCTTGTACATCTATACATTGACAATTTTCCTTAATAAATTGCATCTCAAAATCATTTACGTATAATGAAAACAGTAAAGGGGAGAGTGATTCTCCTTGCATTAGTCCTGCATTACTAGTAAAATATTCACTAAATAAGCCATTGTATTTCACACAACATTTTATACTTTGATACAATGCTTTAATTATTTTATACATTTTCCCTTGAATACCAATATTAAATATTTTCCTCCAAAGTTTAATTCTATCTATAGAGTCAAAAGCTTTCTGATAATCAATAAAACAGCAATATAAACGCTTTTTCTTGCTCAAGTATTTGTTAACAAGTGATTGTAATACAAATATTGCGTCAACAGTTGACAACCCTTTTCTAAAACCAAATTGTGCATCAGACAAAATACCATAGGTTTTCTCCCATCCTAAGATTCTATTATTAAGAATTGTAGTAAATAACTTTCCAAAACAGCTCAAAATAGTTATTCCTCTATAATTATTTGTATCATTAACATTCCCTTTCTTGTACACTGGGACAATAAACCCTTTTGACCAGGACTCCGGATAACATCCGCTCTCGAAAATATTATTAAATAATCTGTGTAAAAGTGGTAATAAAATTGTTTTACAATTAATAAAAACCTCATTTAGGATATAATCCTCACCACAGCTCTTATTAAGCTTAAGTTTACCTATTGCATCTTCAATTTCCTTTTCGCTGATTATTTGGTCTAATTCCTCATACGATGGATCCAAACCCAAAATGCTATCATTATCTAACCCAGCATTTGTTGTAGATACTAGATCTTTAAAATGGTTCAAAAAATCTTCATTGGACAGAGAAGTATGTGTGCGCTTTTTTTTCTTTTTAAAAAGAGAATGAAAATGTTTTGTATTATGTTTTCTCAAGTAGTCTAGCATATTTCCCTCATACCGTTTATACTGGCGTTTAAGTTTCTTTTCTGTTTTTTTATAGATATTTTTATCGTTACATAGAATTCTCCGATTTTCTTCTGACTTATTGTAATTAAAGTTTTGTAAACTAAGCATATATTTTTTATATAAATCTTTACATTCATTAGTAATCCATGGTTTATCTTCTGTATGACGTTTAGGATGCTTTGATCTAAATGCTGGTGCTTCATGGCTATCGTTTTCCCTGACTTCACAATAAGCTAATACCTGCATATTTATTGTTTCGCATAATTTATCTACACATACATTAATATCCCTCAAGTTTGTAATTTTTACGTCCACAATATTACTTAGGATATCATAGTTCTCTACCAATTTATCAAATATCAATTTACTGTTTTCGTTTTTCCACTTGACTGATTTACACGCTGCCCTGCCCGTGTTTTGTTTACATTGTGTGTCATTTTTATCAGTGACCATGCTACCTTTACATGTAATTCTGAACGATACGGGTGAGTGATCAGAGAAAGGTGTAAAAGTACTGCTAGAGAAGTCAGTGATTTTATCTATATTATTTGACTCACATAATAAATAATCTATCAAACTACTTCCATTTGTATTATAAAATGTAAAACCTCCGTGTTCATCATTAGGAATTCTACCATTGACAATTTTCAAACCTGTAGATTTACATACATCAATCAGTCTCCTACCAAATACATTGCATATCTTATCGGTATTTTGCCTGTTGGGAAAATTCAAATCAAAATCTTCTTCATAAACCAAAACAGTATTCTCGTTAAGCATATCTTGAGGTAACTTATCATTAGCAATGTAATCGATGCATTCACCTGTTCTAGCATTAAAATCTCCAAAAATATAAACTTCCCCACTATCTTTGTATTTACAATAAGATTCCTCTAATAATTGAAACAGATCAATGTCAAGTGAATCGTAAAAAACACTATTATTCGGTGGTATATAACAAAATGCTAAATATAAAAAATTGTTGTTGCTGCATTGATTTACGGTACATAGTTTTAACCATACAATACTATCAAAAATAATATCTACTACAGATACTTTGAAAGGCAGTGTATTTCTATATAAAATGACAATACCTCCACCTTTGATTTCTCTTTGTATAACAATCTTATCGTAATTCTCTAACTCAAACGAATCATCTTTACTTATCCATGTTTCACAGAGACAAATGATATCAAATGAATTAATAACTGCCAAAAATTCATCATTTGTTAATTTTTCTAACAGTGAACGACAAACATTCCACGATATAATACTAAGGTCACTTACATTCTCTGCTATTTTATTTCTTTCTAATGGTTTATTTGTCCATTTTAACTGGCCCGTGTACTGGTCGCGTTCCCTTGTATTGGAATCACAATTGTCCGTATTAGCGACCACGTCTCCCTATCTACTCTTCCTACGTACATCGGACTGCTGAGGTGGTGGGCGCTGGAGAGCGTGGGCGTAATCCATTGGCTCCTCGTCAAGTTCGTCATAATCTACGTCGGGCTCGTATAGGTAGCCATTTACGTACAGTTTGTCGCGCACTAGTTTTACGTATGCACCCTCATCTCTGTATTGCCGCATCACTGGGATAAGTTGACGTCTACGTTCCTCCATGGCCGGCGGGTATTGGCGGTGTATGCCGAAATTGGAGCCCCTGAGCCACTTGGATCTCTCGAGTACTAGGTCGAGGTCTTCCTGGTACAGAAAGCGGGCGACGATTGGGCGATGTCTACCCTTGACATATCTCCCATATCTGTGTACATTCCCAAACTCGATGTGGTGGTGAATGTCAAGCTCCCATGCAAGAAACTGTCTGATCTTTGCTTGTGTATCTTCGCTTCTGTTTTCACCCCCTAGTCCTCTAAACACTAGATTCATTTTCATGGATCTAAATTGTAAATCCGTCACTTTTTCTTCCATGTTTGTCTTTTCCCTCCTCATTTGATCTACCCATTTCGACATGTCTTCGATCATATTTGAGTGTCTTTTCATCTCCTTATCGAGCCTCTTTATTTCAGATCTGTCGAGCTGCATATTGTGCATAAGCTGTTTTAAGCCCTCCGCATTTTTTTCATTTGCCTGAACTAAGTTATTCAGGGTATTCACATTGCTTGTAATGGTTTGTTTATTTTGTTCATATGTGTGGTTCATGTAATCCATCGCCTTTTCAACATCACCCATCCTCTTTTCTACTCCAGCCACTGAGCTTTTTACATTTTTGATTTCAAAGTCGAAATAATTAAGTTTTGTTTCGATCGAGTCCAGCTTTTGTAGTTTTTCGCTCATTTGATCTACTGTTTGCATAAGTTTGTCAAATTTCTCACATAATGAGTCGTTAAGATTGTTTATGGGGGACAAGACATCCATATCTACAAATGTTGCTTTTGGCCCTTGGGGCCCTAACGGTGATAGTGTGGGTAGAGCCGTCCCCTTGTCTGTATCACTCTTATTCAGCTCCAGATTGGACAAATTAGGCACAGGTGTTGAGCATTTACCTGAAGACACACGGGGGACACAGAATTCTTTGTTTAGAGAACTACTCACCGATACTTTATTTACGCTTTCACCACTTGTATTTTGAACTTCATTCTTTCTTTTTGGATTTCGGTTTTTCACTAAATTTTCAGACTCCGACATTTCGGCACGTTCTCCTCTTCTCTCTGTGTATCACAAGGAAGAACAAAATAACTTTTAAATCCTTTAAATCCTTTAAATGCCGAAAATTTGTAAAAATATCGGACCTTCAGAAAAACACTTGCTAGTCCATCGGCGCATGCGCACAACCTGTATAGCCATTAAACCCATGCAAATAAACTTTATAGTTACCCTGTCTATATCTTTTATCTTCAGCTTTGTAACCATAATATTTTTGTCTATACGAAAAGTCTTTGAAATATTTTCTCTCTTAATTTTGTACAAGTAGACGTTTATTATAATACTAGTACACACTATATTAGTGTACCTGATATTTTCAGATCAGTTTTTTTCTAAGTTTTAACGACGGGTGATTTCATACAATAAAAGATATGCGAAAATTCCGACAAAATTAACCTTCAAAACAGACATTTTCTTTTAATTGCACGAATGGTTAATTATAAACTTATCTATAACTTTATGCTATTACATAAAATAAATTGCTCTTAATTAAATAAGAAATGTTTAGAGCTTCCTTATTTTTTTGATACAATGCAGGGACGTAGCAACAGGGGGGCCAGGGGGGGGGGGGGGGGGGGGGGGGGGGGGGGGGGGCTGGTACTATAGTAATTGTACATTGAAAGGATGGTCCCCCCCCTTTTTACCAGAGTATAGTGATATCAAGAAAATGTAGGGAAAAAATTGGAATTGAAAGTAACTTGGCTTTGAAAAAGTTGGCCACTATCCCCCTCCCCCACCCCACGAAATAGGATTTTCGAGTTTGGGCAACTTTTTAATTTCCCGTTTGTTTGTTTGTTTGTTTTTGCTTGTTATGGAATGCCATATACGACAGCCAACTGCTTACTGCCAACTGCGGACTGCTTACTGCCAACTGTCAGCTGCTTACTGCCAACTGCCACACATACTTGAATAAATTTTATTTTTATATTGATATTTATGTGATTAAAAAAAAGGCGCGGATCTAAGACATGTTTTTCAAGAGGGTCACTCTGGTAAAAAAAAAATCAACCCAGAAAATTGACAAGACAATTTTTCTTGACAAGAAAAAAACGTATTAAAGTCCTTCCCTAAATGAGAAAATTTATTTCGGTCGGGGAGAGGGGGTTTCTTATGCGTCATACCTTCATGTCTATGACATTTTTTATACCAACTTAACACGATTCCGCAAATAACTTTTAGTTGGTTTAGTTTGTGCATTAAATAACTTTACAAATTCCAGAGGGGTGGTCCGGACCCTTCTCTCTAGATCTATGCACGTAAAACATATCTTATTTGTAAAAACAAAGAGATATAAATGTTTGATCGGCGTTTTCTTGTAGGGTCTAAGGTCAGTTTTAGTTTGTTAAGTTCATACATTAACCCATGACTGTACAAATTTTAAATTCCCCCCCCCCCATTTATGCATGTGAAACAGTATAACACACAGAGATATATACATTTCATTTGAGGAAATTTTTAACTTTACAATATGATAGAAAAATGTTAATTTATTTTCAAAACATCTTTCCCTGCGAAACGACAATTCTTTTTTTTTTTGTGTTTCCCTCTTCAACGGTTGTGTTGTCTCCGGGAGGGGGGGGGGGGTGTACTTTAAAGATTAGAAGCAGAACATAGTCATTTTATTACCTATTTCAAATAAGAAAACTACGGAAGCCCGTTGGTGCCACGTACGAAAAATATTTTATCTGGCGGCCGCCACATATATATCTGGCGGCCACTACTTATTATTTGGCGGCCGCCACTTATATATCTGGCGGCCGCCACATAAATTATTTTGCAAAAGGTGATTGTTATTGGGTTAAGAAGATGGATGTTGACACAACCGCTGCTTATTGATAAAAAAGTAAATGATAAAAAACGAATTCTGAAATATTGGAACACCATTCTTGGAAATCCAAAATGCAAAACTTTATTAAATTCTCAACCAATCATAGCTTACAGCAAACACCATAATTTATGTCCGTGACCCCTGATGAGGCTACATTCTACAAATACTTGCATAATTCAAATCAAATATTAATCTGCTCTATGCAAAAACATATCTATTAGAAGTGTGGATTGGAGTGTTGGTTCATAATAAATCTCTTACAAGTTTGGTTGATTGATGTTACTATTATAATTTTTACACTGTATCCACCTCTTAAACCACACATTAAAACATGCGCGCGCATCAGGAAGCCAAGTATTATCTGGCGGCCGCCAAATATTATGTAGCGGCCGCTGTAACTACGAAAAGTGACCCCCGTAGAATATTGACCAGGGGGTCATTATTCTACATAGAAAAATGACCCCAGGTCAATATTCTACGACAAGTAGGGTCATTTTTCAACTGTAGAAAAACATTCCAGACCAGTAATCCTACGAGTCCACACACGTTGAAAAATGACCCACATAGAATTTTGACCCCCTACTTTTTTATACAATAAAACTATGCATTGCCTTTCACAACATGAAGCCCCAGTTGTGGCTGGTTTTAAGAAGATTTTAACCACAAGTTTAAAAAATGTTCACAAATAATGTGTTTTATTTTCATAAATATTTTTTTTTTTAAATTAAAAAGTCTAACCTGACTTTCTTTTCATATTTTATTAGGTATTCATGTGATGTATTCATTTATAGCAAAAATTTAACAAGAAAGCATCTAATTTGGATGTAAATATATATTTTTTCATTTTCTTTGAAAAAATACAAAAAAATTCATATAAAATAATTAAGAGCTAATATCGGCCTTTCAATGCTGAAACCATTGTTTAAAAAGGATGACTCAAAGATCTATAAAATAAAAAAATTGGTGTGGCATTCCACCTTAACTGACAATACGTCGTCGTTATATCTAAATTTCGAGTTGAAGGCCACAGCAAGTGTTTTCTTCTTTTCACGCATAAGATTTTGCACAAATTCTGCATCATTTAAATACAAAAATAGGTCTGCTAATAATGGAGAGCAATTGGTACCCAAGGAATTTCCAATAGTTTTTTTGAGGACCAGGGCTGGGTTTCACAAAACTATCGTAAGATTTGTCCTAAGATAGATCCCACGATCATCTTAAGATCTGACTTATGACAATCACAAGATTTGTCACTGCTGTTTCACAAAACTATCTTAAGTATAAGAAATCTTATAACAAATCTTAAGACGAATTTCATTCTTCAATTTCACAGTAATTTTTGTTAAAAACATGTATGCACGACGTTAAGTTGTCTTTCTTTAATTCTGCAGATATACCCTAGGAAAAAACATTTTATTGCATCAACTTTAATGTAATCAGGGTGTGTTTGTGTGTGTCGGGGGTGGGTCAAAAAATTTAATTTGAATTAATTTCATCAACATAAAAAAGTAATGAATGCAATTTGTTTTAATGTCTTCTTGCTCAGAAAATAGTAGTTATAGACGAAATGTATGATGATGCCTTTTCTTTAATTAAGTTACTAGAGTATCCGAACCTTTGCAAGTAACGAATGATTATAGCAATGAATTCTTTTGAAATACCAAATCGTGTTCAAAGTTCGCTCATAATATTCGATGTAGGTGTCTTTAAAACGCTTCAACTACTGCAACAAAATATCAATACTAACAATTAAAGAAAGAAACGGAAAAACAATTTCCCATCAAAATTTTATAATTTCAATACTATTAAAAAAGAAAGAAGAAAGCATGTACATACAGCATCAGATGTTACAGCGTGATTTTCATACACATTCCAGTAGATTATGAAGGATACCCCAAGAATAAAATTATTTGATTTTATCTAATTGTGTACGACTGAATGAAATGTTTACTTTCTAATTTCTAAATAATAAATCACCATAATGTAACAAAACAAAGTAAAACGTCAAAAAATGAAGTGTAGCTACATAGAAATATTTTTTTTACTTTCATGGACTTATCTTATCCCTAAACATGCATATACTTCGTACTAGTATTTCTGTTTATTAAAAAAAAATATTAATTTACCCTATCAATAAATAAACTACATGAATATCGAACACAGGATCTGGAATTACTTTAGTCATTTTTAAATTAGCAATGCTTAGTTCATAGTTATTGTGATATTTTTGCGGGGTATGGAATTCACATGAAACCATTTTGAACAAAGTTAAATATAATATACCGGATTTTAAATAAATGTACATACATGGCCTTAAGAAGCATTTGGGAGGGTGAAATTTCAGTGTGGAAGGAACACAAGCAAATAAAAAATGCATTGAAATGAATAAAGTGGAAAAACGTAAAGTAAGTACATTTTTTACGTTTTAGATATCGTTTATTCATTGGCAATTTTTTTTTTGTGAAGGGGGGGGGGGGGGGGGTGGTCATCGTTCCGTCTGTCCGAATATAGTCCAAAGGATTTTTCGATCACTAAAAACCGTTTATCTTTTAATATCCTTCGGTTTTTAGCCAAAATATATACTGTCACCAGGTTCACTTTATACTTAAGACGTGTATCTAGTTGTCTTAAGATTTTGATGTAATCTTAAGATAATCATAAGATATGACACTTTTGTGAAACAGCTATAGTGTAATCTTAAGATAATTTTCGGTCTTAAGACAGATCTTAGTCATAACACAGCTTCGTGAAACTGGCCCCTGGTCTCCAAAAACCACATGGATTTTTTTCAATCAGAAACTCAAGCATCTTTTTGAAGTCAACTTCAAAGTACTTGTGTGTGTAATCAGAGTGTGTTTTAACAAAATAACTTTCAAATGACCAATTACCACAGGTAAGAGAATTTACAAGTTCTATTTTTACTGAAAAAGCAGCTGTCAACGAAATGAAAAAGTCTGGACTTTAATTTATCGCGGGGAAAGGTTGTGTATAAAGTTGAAAATTCGTAAGTTTTCACGCTGTTCATTTTGGTAAAATCTTGTGATTTAAAAATGTCCAAAAGTTCTTTGGAATTTTTGAGTATCCACATCTGATTCACACCACTTCTTAAATATATTGTTGCACTGTATTCTTGACATTTTTCCTTCATTTCTGTCAATATCTTAGTGAGATGTAACAAAAGAGGCATGGTTGAACATTTACTGGAACCCTCAATGTATCTTTTTGTTAAGAGTCTTATGAAATTTCGGAATCCAATATATATAGGGTAGTTCAAATTCATTTTGATCTGTGGAATATCAAAAATATTAAAAACTGACATATGATTTTGAAGAATTTTTTCCTCAGAAAGGGAAGTATTAGTATAAGTAGGATAACCACTTGTAGATTTAAATCCAAGTTCTTCTAAAATACAATTGCTATAAGGAACCTTACAAACGAAGACAATATTGTTACCTGCTTTGTCGGCAGGGACCAGTACGTACTGATCATGTAATCTATCTATGTCTTTTTCACTTCTGGATTATTGAACACAGAAAGATAAATGGTTTTCATATTGCCCCTCAATCTTTCGCGATTTAAACATGGATCTGATACACTTTATGCATTTGACAATGTGTCAAAGCCTTTTTTAAAGATTAAAATGACAACTGTGAAAACTTACTGTATAAAATGTAATAAACGTTTCTATGAATGTGCGTATCTTTGCTCTAATATAAACTTTAGTTAGTCTAAGAACATTTTGATATTGTTTTCCTTTAATGGGGATATAAAAAAGTTTGTATGTTTAATGTATAGCTTTGATTTCATTATCTAGGCTTAAAAGCTTTCAGAAATAACACTTCAAAGCATAAGGCAGATTGATATTACCCATATACATTCGCCTAACAAGAATATCCCTACCAAAACGAATGTTTTTGTATTAAAAAAAATGACAGGGGGTCATTTTTCTACGTGGTCATTTTTCTACAATGTACACGGAGAAAAACGACCCCAAGGTCATAATTTCTACAGAAAATTGGGTCATTTTTCTACGTAGAATATTGACCAGGGGGTCAAATTTCTACGTAGAAAAATGGCCCCCGGTCAATATTCTACGGGGGTCACTTTTCGTCGTTACACCGCCACATATATTAGTGGCGGCCGCCGGATAAATATTTGGCGGCCGCCAATTAAATATGTGGCGGCCGCCAGATAAATCAAGTGGCGGCCGCCAGATGTTATATAGCGGCCGCCAGATAAATTATGTGGCGGCCGCCAAATAATAAGTGGCGGCCGCCAGATAAAATATTTTTCGTACGTGGCACCAACGGGCTTCCGTAGAAAACAAATAAAAAATTAACAATGTATTTATTAATCGCATACATTTTATAAATCATAAGATAAAAAATATTGATCATTTAATCAATTTAATTTTACCAGGGTGACCCTCTTGGATAAAATGCCCTGGATTCGCGCCGGTTTTTCCTTCTTCTTTTTTTTTTGTGAAAATTCACATAAATATCAATATAAAAATAAAATTTATTCAAGTTTGTGTGGCAATTGGCAGTAAGCAGCTGACAGTTGGCAGTAAGCAGTCAGCAGTTGGCAGTATGCGATTGGCTGTCGTATATGGCATACCATAGCTTGTCAACTTTTTCAGGTAAGTAAAAAAAAAAATTTCTCTGGTCGCCCCCCCCCCCCCCCCACACTTTCAGAATGTGCTTAAACGGTTTCATAAATGTTTATAGTTAACAAAATTCGATGTGTATTATCTTAATTTTGTATTTTTCAAAAAAAATTCTTTCGTTTCCAAATATGGCTTTTCAACATCATGTAAATATCTTGGTGTAAAAGTAGCCCTCCAACCACATTCATTTCGAAGGAGGTCAACAAAACACAGCATGAAGTATGTAAATCAAATTGTGAATTTTTATAACTATACACTTTCATGTTTCAAATGACATATAAAAGTGTTAGTTTCAGTTCACAATTTTTTTTACCTTTCCCAAAGTCGATTTGGCACTATAAATTGAGAATGCGTGACGTACGTGAAGAATCAGTTACCCTTTTTAATTTTATTTTTAAAACTGAACGCTTTTTTATTGTTCTATTTGTGCAAATTTTTAACAATCATCGATTAATTCTGGACAGAAATAATACACTGTACAAATACAATGTAAATGAGATATAGATTAATACGCATATAAGTAGTTAGTACTGTGTAATGCATGTAATGGTTTAAGTCATGGATATCAACCTGAATATTGGTAGAACATCTGATTAGTGATGCTAAGGTCCTTGGCTCAATTACCTGTCCAGCCATACATTTTCTCCATTCCATTTATAACTGTATTTAAATTTAATTGCTATACAGTAAAACTCAGTTATAGCGAAGTCCTGGGAGATCGACCTGTGAATTTAATTTGCTATATTTGTAATTCGTTATATCCGTGTAACGAATTCATATTACTATACTCGTATATAGCGAATTTGCTATAAGCATGTTTTCCTTCAAGTATAACTACCAATTTAGGGCTGGGATGATACAACTTTTTCTATATCGTCTAATATATAGAAACAGAGTTAATTCACATTCCTATAATTCTGCTTAAATTCTTTTTTCTAGTCATTCCACACTATGCAGTCTTACTACTCATCTTGACTAATCCCACTGTACACAATTAACAACTCTAATTAGCTTGATACAAGTCAGTAATGAAGCAAAACATGCTTGCCTTTGAATTCCCTCCACTTTATTTAAAAAAAGTAAATGACTGAGCATGCTCAACAAATGGCTCATCATTAATCCTAGATGTTGCCAGAAAGTTTTGTTCTGGCAGTATTGCCAGAATGTCACCGTAAGTTGTTGCAGCTAGCGGTGATATTTCATTTTTTCTGGCAGTATTGCCAGAATGTCACCAGAAGTTGTTGCCGCTAGCGGTTATATTTCACTAGCCCAAAAAGCTTGTTTCTGGTGACAAAAATGTGTTGCCGCAATATAGCAGCAATATTGCTGCAATAATTTTACTTTGGCAGGGGACGCATCACAATATTTGAGCCACAATACAATATGTATCACAATATGTTTAATTAATTGCTTATAAAATCTTTTTTAGCATTGAAATAAAAAAAATTATTTCTTTGCAAATGATAATAATTTATTCAAAATAGATGTTTATTTCTTGTAAAACAAAATTATTTTACTTAAGTGGTGTTAATTATTATTTATTTCATATCTTTATTTATATTTAACTTAATTATTTTATATGTTAAACCATCAAAGAAAAACAGAAGTCAGATTTCTGGGGGCGATATTTTGATATATTTTCAAATGTATTGATATATGTATCGTCCTCACATATATCACAATATATCGATATCTTGATATATCATACCAACCCTTAGACTACCATACTTACGTTAGGGAAGCAAATATATTACAAAACATACCTTCGATAACCAAGGTTTTATTATGAATTGAATTTTCTAGCTATATACAAATGCTGAAATAAAATAAAGTCAGTTCAATTTATCAAATTTTGAGATCTTTGAAAGTTCGTTATAAAAAATGTAAAGTTCATTATATTTAACCTCAGCGGAACTCAAAATCAGTTCGCTATATCAGTAAATTTGTTATATCAGAGTTCGTTATAACCTTAAAATTTTAAAAAGATTAGTTAAGAATTTTGTAGGGGACCCAGAAAAACTTCACTCTATCCATGAATTCGCTATATCGGTGTTCATAGTGTAACCGAGCAGAAACAAGACCAGGTCACATTTAAATCTTTATCAAACAGCAATAAATGGCAATGGCATGTGCCTATATGGACAGCACGGCCTCAAGGAGTTGTTAATTGTGACCTTGAAAACTGGCTGGCGGGACAAGAAAGAATGAGTGCACTTAAGCTATGAGAGTTGGATCCCGATGTTTTGCGCAAAATAAAATTGCAAAATTCTTTAAATTTATGTTTTATAGGTATTAAACAATGTCTTAAGAGCAGGTTTTGGTATATTTTATTACATGAAAGTATTAAATAATGCCGAACGACACTAGCTTTTGAGACGGGGGTCCAACAGTTTTGTCTCATTTCTATTGTTATTCATATACATACCAGTTTTCAACGACTTTGTTTACATCGAGCCGCAACTTGGCCATTTTTCTTATTTGCACAGAATATGTATTTTAACTTAAAACTTATACATTTCCAAAGGACAATGTTGGCCAAGTTGCGGCTCATATCTAATTTTCAAAAAAATGTCCCCAATCTAGGGTCGAGATAGCTACTAAATTAACCGGTCACTGAGCAACAACGATTGATATTATAATCACCTTTCTCACGTGACCTTCTGCTGTTGGATACGCTAACGCTTTCATTAAAAATTTCATTGTGTTTAAGTCTCTGTTGTGACATTATCTATCGTACTTCCAACTTCAAACTATTGGAGATTTTTGCGCAACTTTTAATAAGGTTTGAAGATAATATGTCTCTTATTCATCTTTATGCTCTTCATTAGACATGTTAGATGTGTTTTGAAAGAATTCTGGTATTGACAGTGTCATTAGTAGGTATATGTATAGGCTTATGTCGCCTCTGTCTTATGGTCTGCACAGCGAGACATTTACCGCATCCCTTAACATTAGAATCATTTAATAATTGTGCACCATGAAATCAACACGACCTCTCTCTCTCTTCTCCATTTCAATTCGCAGTGCGAATAAATCATATGTGCTAATGTTTACATTCCACAACCATGCGGTTCAAATGTCTCCGCCTATTTGCGGATACCTTAGATTCAAAAGTTGTCCCGTTCAAATTTCCGGAATTTAAGGCTTTTACATGTTCTTTTCAATTACATTTTCTGTAATTATAGAAATATGTATGACAAAAAAATCTAGAAATAAATATCAAAAGCATATGCTTGCACATTAATCATAGATTAATTTAGCGATATATTGTAATGTTAAGCTTAAAATGGGTAGCCGAAAAGGTTCCAAATGACGTACTTAAGTGCACTCATTCTTTCAATCGAACATGAATATTCATACCCAGACCTACTGCGCAAGTGGATTGTTCGATTGTTAAAATACGCCAGTCAGGAATGAGATTACAAAAGGGTGTTCAACAAAAGCCAATTACAAAATGTTAGAGTTATACTCACTTAATTCAATAATTGAATAAGAAATAAGTTTACAAAAGTGAGTACGGTATTAGCCTAAATAAATATATGAATTAAAATATATGTAATTACTTGGTCACAGTAGTAAACGTTGTACTGTATTTGGTAACCTATCTTGTGCTAGAAGGACTGGCCACAGCTACATGTACATGTTGTCTCAAACTTTTAGTGAAGCTGAATGTCTTTGAATAAATAGCTATAGGACTCCAGCAGGTACATACAGGGCAGTGTCCAGAGTATGGGCCCAGCAGGTACATACAGGGCAGTGTCCAGAGTATGGGCCCAGCAGGTATATACAGGACAGTGTACAGAGTATGGGCCCAGCAGGTACATACAGGGCAGTGTCCAGAGTATGGGCCTAGGGATGGTGGGAAGTCCTTAGAAGCTTGTTTGGTTTAAAAAATTGAAGTTTATCCAATTGCTGATGGGGCTGCAAATTTTGACTTATGCTCAACACTCAAAGCAATCAAGCAGCAAGGGATCTCTTTTGTGCCAGCTGTCTACTGCTACACGAGTCCTCGGTTTACATCTAATCATAGGGACTGGTCTACATGTCCCACAGTGGGAATTGAACCTGCAATTTTGTGATCAATGCAGGAGAGTTACTCTGCGACTCTAGAGCAGACTCTCTACCCACTGTGTCATGCAGACAAGTTATTAGTTATTGAGAGCAAGAATCAAGTGATTTCATCAAACACACACCATCTTTAGACTATATAGCTACATGTATTATACACTGACTTTACATGTATCCTCTAATAGTACATTTTAATTCAATTAAAATGATAAATAGAATTGTAAACTAATTCAAACTTTATAAGAAATTGATAAAAAATTTCATCTAAGTAGTCCTGTTATTGTTCTAACTGAGAAGTGGCAGAATGAGGGCAAATGATTGTGTCTAGCAGCCCCCCTCCCCCCCCAATGGCAGATCAAAGTTTTGCATAGAAATAGATCAGAACAATTCTTTAAAAATCTTCTCAAGAACCACTGTGCCAGGAAAGATGAAACTTTTAGGGAAGCATCCTCAGGTAGTGTAGATTTAAGTTTTCAAATATGACCCCAGGGGGTAGGGCGGGGCCACAATGGCAGATCAAAGTTTTACATAGAAATATATCGGAAAATTTGTTAAAAATCTTCTTCTCAAAAATAAGCAAAGGCATGAATGATCATATTTATATGTCAGCATCTTCAGGTAGTGTAGATTCAGGTTTGTTCAAATCATGACCCCTGGGGTAGGGCAGGGCCACAATGGCCAATCAAAGTTTTACATTTAAGAAATAAGATATCATTTTTAGAGTTTCATTGGGATGTGACATGAAGTCGGTCACGTGATCAAATTCTATAACGCCCGAAGGGCGTTATAGTAGATTTGATCACGTACCGACTTCATGTCACATCCCAATGAAACTCTAAAATATGATATTTTATTTCTTATATTTATATTTTACTTTTATTCGTGTTACAGGGAAAAATAGGAGCTATTTGGACATTGTTATAGAAAAGCAACATAACGTAACTACGGCGTCATATGACGTCACAGTCAAGACTTTCTAATAGTCTCGTGCGGTTTGCCCAACTGCATGTCATTGAAAATTGAACGTCAATTTAGTTTATATTGTCATATAAGGAAAGACATTAGCAAATGTAAATATAGAAATATAAAGGAAAATTCTTTAAAAATCTTCTTCTCTGTAATAGCAAAGGCATGAATGATCATATTTTTATGGAAGCATCCTCAGGAAGTGTACATTCAATTTTTTTTCAAATCATGACTCCAGGGGGTAGGGAGGGGCCAGGACATGGAATCCAAGTTTTACATAGAAACGTAGAAAAAAATCTTTAAAAATCTTTTTTTCAAAAATAGCAAAGCCATTATTAGTCCTATTCATATGGAAGCATTCTCAGGTAGTGTAGATTCAATTTTGTTTGAATCATGACCCCTGGGGGTAGGGCGGGGCCACAATAAAAGTTCAAATGTAAAGGGCAATAAAACCACAGGTAGTCAAAGAAATATGCAAGCATCCTTAGTTAGTGTAGATTCAAGTTTGTTCAGATCATACTCTAGCTCTCCCTTTTAAGGATTGTTTAGTCTATTGGGTTTCAACTTTTCAATAATAAACTAATTTATGCTTTTTTCCTAGACACATTGCTAAGGTGAGTGATGTGGCCCATGGGCCTCTTGTTGTTTAAACAGGCAAACTATGACATGGAGCTGCTGTCTCTACGTGAGACCATACAACAGAAGGTCGTGACCCTGCTGAGTGACCCAGACAACAGAAGGTCATGACCCTGCTGAGTGACCTAGACAACAGAAGGTCGTGACCCTGCTGAGTGACCCGGACAACAGAAGGTCATGACCCTGCTGAGTGACTGGACAACAGAAGGTCGTGACCCTGCTGAGTGACCCAGACAACAGAAGGTCATGACCCTGCTGAGTGACCGGACAACAGAAGGTCGTGACCCAGACAACAGAAGGTCGTGACCCTGCTGAGACAGTGACCCAGACAACAGTGTTAAACAGACCCTACTGGAGAACAGAATCACAAAGCTGTGTGTCTTCTTTGGCAGGCAGAAAGGTACTCACTTTACCAAAACCAGGCATTGAAAAATACTTTTCTGAACAAGATTTAATTCTACAATCTGATGTATGAATGTAAAGTTAAAACAAGTTTGAGTTGTGATTGATTGATTGTATATTGTTTAACATCCCTATTGAGAATTTTTCACTCATATTTTTCACACACCATTTGCCGGTGGAGAGCTACAAATTTTGTCCTTTACTCGGCATTCAGGGCCATTGAGTAGGGAGGGATCTTTTTCGTGCCAGCACCTACTGCGACACGGGAACTCGGTTTATATGGTCTCATCCGAAGGACCGGTCTCCACGTCCCACAGTGGGATTCGAACCTGCGATGTAAGGATTGACTCCTTACTTCACGACTGTGAGTTGTGGTAGTTGTTTGAAGTTTGATCTGTCATTCTCTAGCCTGATATAGAGTAATGAGTGACCCAGACAACAGAAGGTTGTGACCCTGCTGAGTGACACATACAACAGAAGGTTGTGACCCTGCTGAGTGACCCAGACAACAGAAGGTCGTGACTCTGCTGAGTGACCCAGACAACAGAAGTCGTGACTCTCCTGAGTGACCCAGACAACAGAAGTCGTGACTCTGCTGAGTGATCCAGACAACAGAAGTCGTGACGCTGCTGAGTGACCCAGACAACAGAAGGTCGTGACTCTGCTGAGTGACCCAGACAACAGAAGGTCATGACTCTGCTGAGTGACCCAGACAACAGTATTAAACAGACTCTACTGGAGAACGGAATCAAAAAGCTGTGTCTTCTTTGGCAGGCAGAAAGGTACTCACTTTACCAAAACCAAGCATTAAAAAATACTTTTCTGAACAAGATTTAATTCTACAATCTGATGTACGGATGTAAAGTTAAAACATGTTTGAGTTGTGGTAGTTGTTTGAAGTTTATAATCTCATTCTTTAGCCGGATACAGTGTAAAATGTGGTTTAAGATGGTTGATTTGAATTTTTAAAAATGTTAATTTCTGTATTTAATTTTCAGCCAATGATGTGTTGCTGTCTCACATGATTACTTTCCTCCATGACAAGGTAAGATAACTCAGGTTTTGTTAAATGATAATTAAAACTATAAAGTCCTATGTGAAATTAAGATAACTTTCTCTGATCAGTGATGTACTGTGTGTGTACTGTATACAGGGTTATTTTCACTCTTCCACACTTGCAAACAATTTTTCCCCAATTTGAATTCATCCAGTTATAGCTTAATTTGTTTAAGAAATGATACTGAAATCTTTGATTTTGCCCAAATGAGGGAAGGTGGAAGGGGCAAAAATTTCCCTGTATACAGTATTTAGAATAGCAGGTTTCATATTTTAGAGACTTAAATGGAACAGACGATAATGTGCTAATTTATAAATACAGTAAAACTCATTTAGTACGAACACCGATTTTGCGAATCCACAGATATAGTGAAGTTATCATGGATCCCCCAGCTATATTAATTTAACTAATTAAGGAATTACTCTATCTTAATCAAGGTATATGTGTCTAAGTTTTTGGCTGGAGGAAAATCCTTTTGTTAGTTTTTAAAAAGTTGTCTTCCTTTGGTATGGATGAATCACATGCATGAAGATAAACTTCTTGTAAGTACAATGTATATATAATTATTGTCTTTCATACATGTATGACATATTAAGGCTTATATTCTAAATATCTGACAGTGACATGAGAACCGACACCATCAGTTTCTGATGCTGAGCTGCATTTGTTTTCAGGCCTTGAAAGATTACATAATGAAACTAAACGGATCTAGAGCAGGGTTGAAGCAAGCTCTCAACTTCATTTCTGACAGTAAAATTGTTCAGGAAACTGTTCAATGTTTATTTTTCTATTCTAAACTCAGAGAATCTTATTAATTCAATATTGGTTTAGATTTTGATAGATAATTCCCAGTTCCAGTTTAGGTCTGTGGAGACACAACAAGAGTCTGCATGGGTATTCCCACGGTAGATTCTGTATGGTGGGCCCAGGTAAAGCCATAACCAGGAGACATGCTGAATTACTGAAACAGAAAGATCCAAAACAATGGGGAGTGGATCTACTTAGTACTTTCAGGTTTGTGTACTGTAAATACTACTGACTGTACACAGTGTTTTCCTGTTGTAAGATAATATCAGTAGTGCAAAATTCAGTTGAATCATTAAAATTTGGAGCACGGGGGGTTACAATTTAATTCGAAACGTTTGCATAAAATTACTAATACTATTAGATAAGTTTTTACCCCGATACATGGAGAAATTTTGCTTCCAAAAAATGAAAATGTTGATATTCATTGATGTTATTGATTTTCTTTTTTTTTTTTTTTTGATTTTCTAGTCGTTCTTCTAAAAAGACAAATCCAAAGGACCCATCTGTAAACATGGTGAGTAGCTGTATAGTGTTACTCTACATTTTTTTGTTACAGACAAAGTTATTTAAAAACCAAAAATGCCTACATTTTAATTTACCAAAAAAATAATATTATAAAGGGATCTGTTAATGGTAACTTAATATTATTTTATCATATTGTATGGATATTTCAGAACTCTGAGTGGAAGAGTATGTTTGGCTCCAATGAATCAGATTCCTCCTCCAATAGTTTGTCTCCAAAAGCCCGGACCCTACAGAAAACTGCAGAGAGTCTGGAGAGGAAGCTAAACACTTCACCGACCCTGAGTCTCCTGGCATCATCTTCATCATTGGGAAGCTTTGTAATGATGTCACAGAGTCAGGGGTCATCTGAGGGGTCAGTCACAGAGTCAGGGGTCATCTGAGGGGTCAGTCACGAGTCGGATGTCATCTTAGGGGTCAGTTAGATCTCTGACAGAGAATAAGGCACTGACAAAAACCCCACCAGTAAGATCCTCCATGTATAAGTATCTCATTTGCTTGAAAATTTTTAATTTACTGTGATGATAAACATGTGATATACTTGTAGATGTATAATGTATTGTATGTTTTAGTGTTAAAATACAACTGCTATTTGAAACATTTAATCCTAAAAAAATACAATGTTTTGAATTACAGCAAAATATCCCTGTAAGATAGTCCTGAGGAACATTGTCCACAAGAAGCGAGACTTGTACAGTCTAAAGATTTACTCGAGATAGCCTGGGAGAGGAGGCCCCCACCCAGTAACTGGAAACCCAAGGGGCTGCTGGTGGCCCACCTCTCTTAACACAGGGGGGCAGTCAACAGGTAGGGAGGGGGCACAGAAAGTACTGATTAATGACCTGTATAAAAAGTGTATCATCAAGGGGAATAACTCTTCTAAGCACTAACATTTATCTTCTCTTTGTAATACTATTCAGCAATGACTTTATTGAAATTTAACTGACTTAAATAATTTGTAATTATTCGCAATACGATTTTGTAATATCAATATATTGGCAATATGCAAAGATTAAGGAATTGTGTCAAATGATTAAATATAAAAATGGACTCATGAAAGTTTTGTAATTAAGCGAAACAGTAAGTCGGAAGTTGTTTTGTGGGAACATTTCAGAGCATATCTTAAATAAAATTAACAAGATTTTTTTTCCATGCTGGTTACTTATTATAGTTATGTAAATTCTGCATGTAAATTAAGTAAATATAGTAAGAAAATGCCATTTTTATTACATTGAAAATATTGCAATACATATCGCAATACAGTTAAAAATATCACAATATATCGCAATACGAAATCTCTGGCCAATACCCAGCCCTAGTAATTATATACTAGTACATGTACATAATTAAAGAATGTGTTATCTACTAGCAGGATTCAAGTTTCTCAACACCAAGCATTCTTTGCCACAGACTCCAATGATGGTACAGTCAAATTATGGGAGTCTGAAAAACTGGAGGGACACAGTGTTGCTAACCGCTCTAAACAGACCCTCAAGAATAGTTGAATCCACACTTTTCAAAAGTTATGTCCCTTGAATGCCATCTTAGGGGATGAACCCAAAGAATCCTCACAGTAGCCTTCGAAGTTTTCAGGTTTGTAATTTTGTCATTTGACTGGGAAGAATCGTTGCATAGTGAACACTGATTGCCCCATGTTGGGGCTACATGTACCCACACATCCAAAGAAAACAATTTAACTCTTTACAACTTACTGAACTATTATGCAACATACACTTAATGTTCATGTCATAGAAAAAGAAATTTACCATTTCCCCGTAAGCACCTTTTAGTGTGGAATATGTTTCTATAAAGTTTAGCATACATAATGTTATGACGTTATATTTTATTACAAAAATAACTTAATTTTCTTATTTTTTAAAGATTATTGCAAGTATGAAATAGAAGGATATTGGAAAAAAAATAAATATAAAATGAACTTTTTAAAGTGTGAGAAAATGCGTGATTTCAAAAAAACAGTATGTGCGTGATTTTGCGTTAGAGATAGGAAATGGTATATGCGTTAAAAAGTGTGACTGCGGGGAAGGGTGTTAAAACACAGTGGATTCATCATAGCCCACCCAAATGTTTGGTAGCATAAAGAGGAGAAATGTTGTTTCTTTCCCTCTTGACCTTTTGGTTGACCCCGCAAAGGGAAGCAACTTTTGTAAAGTGTGGATTGGTCTATTCTTCTATACCTGGTAAAATAACAAATGACTTTGATTTACACTGTATTATGTCATTGATTTTTTTTATGAACCCAATTTTCTTTAAATTGTCAGAAAAAAAATTTAAGATGAAAGAAAAATATGTGTGATTTTTTTTTAATTATCTGATTTATACTTGAATATAGATACGTATAAGTGCTGATTACTGCTTTGTTTGACAAGGAGAGAAAGTGGAAGGTTTGGTTTTCTGTAAAGCTCCTGGATTTGCTTTCTCTCTGGCCACATTCACCGACATGGGGGCAATCAACATTTACAAGTCAGTAGTGTGTTTTATATATTGAAAAAATTAGAAATAATTGAATTGTTTCTTTTATTGATTTGCTTTTTTTTAACAGGATAGAGACAGGAAAGGCCACTTGGAACAAAGCTATTAATGTAGACAAGTCATACTATGGAAACATCTCACATACTTTGATGCAGGTACAGCACTGTACAAATATATGTATCTTGACATACATGACTATTTAGATATGTACATGTTTTATGAAATAGGCAGTTTTATATATTGTGTTAAGTGGGAAAAGAATTATGAAGAACAAAGGAAAAAGTTAAATGTTATGATATTAAAGTTTTTGTTAAACAATAGCAAAGCAATGATTGGTCATAAGACTACTTTTGGATTTAAACTTTTCAATAATAAACCAATTTTTCATTTTTCTTAGCCACAATGCTTAGGTGAGCGGTGTGGCCCATAGGCCTCTTGTTTTTTCAAAGAGCTACAGTTCTGCGGCTAGGGTATAGAACTGATTTTTGAAATGAATTTGGTTTGATATTATAGATTCTACTACACACTCACCACATAATGTCTCATGACATCAGCCACAAAATTCTGACCGAGTCAAAGATCACCATGTAATGTCCCATCGTCATCGACCACTTAGTCCAAGAGAAAAAGATCCAACAGAAACGAGTACTCAGAAACATGACATCATCGGTGTTGTCGACCTGTGACTTAATTAAGAAGACCCCGACCCCGTAGAAAAATCTTAGATGGGTCTACTTAATGTCCACTTTTTTGCTATTTTTTTGGGTGGGGATCAAAACTGCAAAATTTCCATAGCTAGAGAATATATGAAATTAAAACTTTCAGTGTCAAATTTTGTGAACGTCAAAGAAAACTTCCACTCCTTGTTCTCTGTTTTGTAGATTGATTGTGCAATACAGTTTTTACTGGGTGGGATGCAGGAAAAGCAGACAAAAATACAACAAACAGGCGGATCAGTGTCAGCGGATCTCGGAGACACTCTCCATTCTTAACCGGGTTAAGGACAGCATGCAGAACCTGGTCCCCAAGATGGAGCGCTTGAACCGGATGTTACCGCCTGAGGACCGACTGGAACCGCTGAGTCTGAAGAGTCAGTTGTTAGAACTAGATGTAACCACCGGAGAACCGACTGGAACCGCTGAGTCTGAAGAGTCAGTTGTTAGAACTAGATGTAACCACCGGAGGATCGACTGGAACCACTGAGTCTGAAGAGTCAGTTGTTAGAACTAGATGTAACCACCGGAGAACCGACTGGAACCGCTGAGTCTGAAGAGCCAGTTGTTAGAACCAGATGTTACCACCGAGGACCGACCGGAACCGCTGAGTCTGATGAGCCAGTTGTTAGAACGGGATCCTGATGAAGAGCAGGGGAACTAGGAAAATGTTGAACTAGTTTAAATGGAACTGGTCACTTTTATTTGTATGTAAATTTATTTTGTAAATGAACTTTTATTTTAAGTTCTCAATTGTGTTCATTTAAATTTTTATACCTGTCAAACCGAATTTCAAGCTTCCACTGGGATATTTGATATCCATTTGTTGTTAAGAACTTGGTTAAGTAATAATGTTTTCATAAGTCTAGAACTTCCTTGGACTTCCTTTTTAACAAAAAAATTCAAATACATGTAATTCTCTTTTTCAAATTACTGCAAGTTGGGTCTAGTCTATTTATATCTAGATTACATGAACACTTATCTTTGAGATACAATTTAATTGTACTAGAATGTACATGTTTATAGTATTGCTGTGTAATATCTCTCCCTAGGAAGTTAACTTATATAATAGGTATGGTGACTATTGAGCAGTTATTCAAAAGACTTATTGCCCTTAGATCATGAAAAATTTTCTCAATTTTTTCTTTCTTTGTTGACCCAGTAGTATGTATTGGGTTAATTTGCATTAAATATATTTCAAATTTAAGGACAGTCGACACAAACAAATGGATGTATGGACTAGCTGTTAGTTATTTAACATTGTAATTTGGTTGTGAATGATGTAAAATATTGAATTTCTAAAATGATAACCAAGGTGTTTATTATTATTAACTTTCTATGATTTGTTCAAAATGTTACCTTTTTTGCCATCATCCTTATAAATATCTACTTTTATCAATATTATGACATTATTATGAAACATTTAAATGAAAAAAGTTCAAATTTATGCTGTTTTTTTTTATTGAAAAAAGTTAATTTATATCTTACATGTATGTCCTTATGTTTTTTTTTATTATCAGTGTTCGAAAGAGTTATTGCCCTTTAACTGTGGAAATTTTTAATTGCTCACTGTTAAGATGCATGGTACTGATAAACTAATCTGGAGAATTAATAATTTTTTATTGATTATTATCTTCATTAAATCATAATTAGACCATACATTTTTTATATACATGTCAGTTTTATATATCTTTCATCAAGTCATGTGAATTGAGAATGTTGGTATTTAATAAATAATATTTTAATGTAGTGTTTTTACTGGTAGATATTATTAGTTCAGACATTACTCTTGTAAATTTGATTTTGGAAATGCATGGATTCATCAATTATGGTGCAAAAAACTTTTTCAGTTGATAAAAATCAAGAAATCTTCATTGGTTTCTGTTCAAATACTGTATACAGGGTTATTTTCGCCCGTGTTATTTTCGCCATTTTGAACTTGTGAACAATTTTGCCCCGTTTTAAATTCGCCCAGTCATAGTTCTGTTTAAGAAATTATGATGTGTTATTTGAATTCGTCCCGTTTTAAATTCGCCCAATCAAGGAGAGGGCGAAAATAAATCGGGGGCGAAAATTTCCCTGTATACAGTAATCAGATTAAATCAACTTATGAATATTTATACATGCATTTATTGAGTTTTTTAACACTCAACTTTCAAATTTGTATGTTTTCATTTTATTGATATTAAAACATTCAGTACATATTCAGTGTTCTATATCATTATGCTGGTTCAGACTTAAAAGGTCACCCACATGGCGCAGTGGAAGAGCATCTGCTTTATAGAGTCGAGGAGTAGGGTTCAAATCCCACTGGGGGACATGGAGATTGACCCTTTGGATGAGGGGTTCAAATCCCAATGTGGGACATGGGAGACCAATCCTTTGCATGAGGCCAAATAAACGGAGGTCCTGTGTGGCACTGTGGACGCTAGCACGAAAAAGATCTCACTGATCATTTAATGGCCCCTAGTGTCGAGTATAGGTCAAACTTTGCAGCTCTCCGTTGTCAATTAAGTGCTGCAGGTCCCATTTCTATTTAAGTAACAATAAGTCTTATTTTGACCAAACTTGCATGCATTATACATCTAAGTATGCACACTAAATGAACTTGCTTCAGTTGCTGGATCTGACCTACATTTTCTGGATGAGTTTTTGGTGCTGGTCTCATTTTCAAATAACGATAAGTCCTTATGTAGACCAAACTTGCAGGGATGATACATCTCAGGATTCATATCAACAAGATTGCTTCAGATGCTGGATCTGACCAACATTTTCTGCATGAGTGAACAGGTTAATGTGTTTGGTGCAGGTCTTATTTCCATGTAACGATTAGTCCTATGTTTACCAAACATTATCTTGCATGGATGATACATCTCAGTAGTCGCATATCTGCGGTGATTTTCTTTGATCTTTCTGTTGTGATATATCCCATATCACATATGCGATAATATTTTCCACGCCCCTTCTTATATCACTGCAGGAAGCAGAAATCAGGTCATGAGAAAAAAAAACTGATTTTATTTCAGGTTGTAAAGAACCGGTTCAAGCCTAGTATTCCGACGGTCCTATAGTCCGACAGCCCAGTAGTCCGACGGTCCGATAGTCCGACGACCCGGTAGTCCGACGGTCCGATAGTCCGACAGCCCAGTAGTCCGACGGTCCGATAGTCCGACGGCCCGGTAGTCCGACATTTTGAACATTACCAATATTTTTAATAGTGTTATAATTACTCCTTTCTGACATTATTTCAAGATAAATACAAAAAAACCGCCAGGGGGAGGGGGGGTCAACAGAAAACTGTAAGAAATTATGCACTCGACGGAAACGGATAATTTAATTTTCTTTCTAATTTCCTTAATATAGTTGAATATGGCACGCCAAATTCACAAAAATTAGCTAAACATAGTTTCCCAATTGATAAACTAGGTTTATCGTCTGTAAACTATAGTTAACGATTCGTTAAGTATAGTTTTCATCTGTAAAACTATATTTAACGGTTGTTAACAATAGTTTACGAACGCTAATCTAAGTTTATCTGTCTGTAATAAAACGTTAACAATAGATTTTGTTGATAAAAATAGATTCGCGTTTGTAAACTTTAGTTTACAATCGTAAACTATAGTTAAGAGTTGTTAATCATAGTTTCACAAATCGTGAAACTATATTTATCAGATCGTTAACTATAGTTAACAGTTTGTAAACTATAGTTTACAAATCCTGAAACTGTATTTATCGGATAATCTATGTTTTGTAATCGCAAATGATTGTTTTCGGTGTTAAACTGTATAGTTTACGGTTGTGAAACATAGATTATTGCGTTAACTATGGTTTATAGATTTAAAATATAGATTAACGTTGTTAACTATAGTTTACAGTCCGTAAACTATAGATCACAACCGTTAAACCTAGTTTATCGACTGTGAAACTACTTAGTATATTTTGCTCATTTTTGTGAATTTGGCGTGCCATAATTGAATATGTTTTAGAAATCGAATTAAAAAGATTTTTCGACAAATTAGAAAGATTTTTCGTCAAATTACAAAGATTATAAATATAGGACTTTTTTGTGAATCAATTAAACAATTAAAATCAATTTAAAGATATAAAAGAGGCAATTTGTATATAGAAACCTTAGCTTACTCAGTATTAAATTTCAAATTGTGATTTTTTTTTATTTGAACGTAAATACCAGTAACACTCAACATTTATATCTTTATGTATGGTATTTTTATCTCAGACAAGCCATATACATGTATAACTTTATGAATCACTAATAGTGGAATATTTTCTTAATTACAAACAGGGACGTACGTAGCAAACAAAGAAAAATATAAATATGACAGAGGAAATTCGAACTGTAAATAATTATTACATTCATGGCCCAAAACCCTACTCATTTCTTTATAAGGATCAACTCTGTTACATTGCTATAATATTCAATATTATTTAAAGAGTTTCGTTGCTTGTAATATTTTGTGAGTGAAGAAAACAATAGTCATAGTGTGAAAAAACGAGGTATTTCCCGAAAAATACTCAGGGGCCACTAGCATGAAAACGAGGCCATTGACCTTATTATTTGAAATTGAAATTTAACACAAGAATCATAGGTATACAATGTGCAATAGGCGGTTTTTCGTTCTTATCAGTGTCATCTATGTAAAGGTATACCTTAATGGAAGATACTTCTTAATTCTTCGTAATACAGATATCTTTCCATATACAAATTTACAAACAGCATCGACATGTGTATAAAAATTAAGTGAATATTCAATATGAATTCCAAGTAATTTTTCATGTGTAACACTCTCAATGAAATTTGTAAATTTAAATTTTGGTTCGTCAATTTTGATCGTCTTTGATGTGTGTCTATCAACATCCATTTTGTTTTTCTAGTATTCAAAATCATCTGATTCCGATAACACCATCTTTCTATATTACTTATGTCCGAAGATAACATATTTTGAATGGAAGAAACGTTATTGTCAGAAAAGTGAAGTGTGGGGTCATCTGCAAATAAGTCAATGCTTGGTTTCTCTATGAATAAAGGGAGATCATTAATGTAAAATAAGAAAAGAAGTGGACATAAAATTGATCCCAGTGGCACTCCCGCTCTGACTAACTATTTTTCAGATAATATATTTCCATGTTGAACACTGAAATCTACAGTTAAAGGACAGATGATACAGCGGAAGCCCATTTAGGACCTATCAAAAATATTTTTTAAATTTGATAAAACGAATTGTCGAACTTGTTTTAACAAATTTAATTCGTTATAACAATTTCTTTGAATTCGTCATAATGAGTTTAATCTGTTATAACAAATTTGTTGAATTCGATATAACGAATTCAAATTATTCTTAATACGAATTTAACTCGTTTGAACAAATTCTAAAATTTTTATTAAAAATTAAATTCATTCAAACGATTTTTAAAAATTTGTTATAACATATTAAATTTGTTTAAACGAATTCAAGAAATCTTATTTCGAATTCAAATATATTTTTTTATAGGCCCGATTGTTGAATTTGTTTAAACGAATTAAATCCGTTATAACAAATTACAGAATTATTTTTTTAACTAATTTAATTTGTAATAACAAATTTTATAATTCGTTTAATCAAATTAAATTCGTTATAAAAACTTTTTGAATTCGTCATAACAAATTAAACAAATTTGTTGGAAGAGATTAAAATTGTTATAACAAATTCTAAGGAATTGTTATAATAAAGAAATAAATTCGTTATAACAAATTATATCGAATTCAAATATAATTTTTGATAGTTCCTAAATGGGCTTACGTATGATACAAACAAACTTTTGTCAAAGAATTTGAAAATAACAACTTGGGCCATGTTTAAGGGGGCCGATTGTAGTTTTCATTGCGCAACATTTCGCACACCATAGTAAAATGAAGCGTATTTACTGTTTTTGAGCATTTTTTTTTCGCTCAATTAATAAAATTAAACAAAATTTAAAAAAAATGAAAGTTTAAGAATGTAACTTTAAAACTGATTTTTTAACGATTTTGCAATTGATAGGTCAATTGACGTCGTTACAGTGTCTTTTTGACGTTAATGTAAACAAAAGCTCTTAAAGAAAGGGTTAATAAAATGTTACTTAAAGTAATTCTACCCTTCTATGATGTCATAGGTTTTTACAAAACTGTAATTAGTTTAAATTCATACCTAATAGAACAATATCTCTTGGAAGAATGCTTTACAATAGGTGTAATGATAAAAACTGTTAAGTTAAAGAATTAAAAAATGCATATTTCTATATTTAATCAATTATTCAATCTTTAAAAAATGTTGACAAGGGCAATAACTCCGTCTAAGGACTCTTCATTCTGGCATTTGCTTTATTGTAAATAAAATAGTTTCCATGAAATTCACAATTCAAAAGTATCTTTTCAGTAGGAAGTATTTAGGAACACTCAGTATCAGAATTATGCATTATAACCATTTTTTTTTTTTTTTTTTTTACATATTTTTCATAATATTGTTTATAGAAAATGTGCGATTTTTCTATGTTGACATACACTTCTGTTTATTTATGTTTCGCATGTTAAATAATACCACTTATACGAGCCTGGTCTCGGATAGGTGAGTTTATTTCAGTAACCCTATGTTCTTCCATTCCGGATATCTTAAGCCCTTACAGATATATAATTATATGTACCTTTAGTCCCAATCTTTCAATCCGGAAAATTTTGGTACATTTACATATACTAGTCTAATACTTAATTGTTTCCTCCTCTTCCTTTCTTGATAAAACGGTAAGGTTATGGAAAATTTTGTGAAGTTGAATTGTTGCAATGTTTTAATTTTGACCTATACATTTTTTGCAATAATTGGAAAGTTTAAAGTATATTTAATGAAAAAAATGCAGTTTTTGTACTTTGAACCTATAAAATTGTGAGGGTGGAATCACCTTAAGAAAAAGTAATAAAGATACGCTTTTGAAATTTAAAACAGAAATTTGAGAATATCTCCATTAATTTAAGTATGTTTTCCTATAAATCCTTTGTGCCCTTCATATTTTGTAGTACATGTACTCTATAAAAACAGGAAGATTCGTTAATTTTTGGCATTTTTAGATGCCCCCTCTGGTAACAAGCTTAAGACGGTAGAAAGTTTTATTTCTTACATATAATGTACAATACAGTAATACTCATAAAATATTTTAGTTTGAACAAAAAGTATATATACTGTAGTATTTGTATAATTTGCTTTAAAGTGCGAAAATTGGCATTTTCCTAT
This sequence comes from Saccostrea glomerata, assembly GCA_003671525.1. Lineage (NCBI taxonomy): Eukaryota > Metazoa > Mollusca > Bivalvia > Ostreida > Ostreidae > Saccostrea > Saccostrea glomerata. The sequence goes on along the minus strand of PRKT01000371.1, from coordinate 373,360 downwards.
ATAATCCTATGGTATAATGTACCTGTTTGAGACGGTCACTTAATAATAACTGGAGGGTAGATTTTCCCCAAACTGTGCATGTGCATTGAAGCTAATGTAAATTATTCATGGTATAAAAATTAAGAGTTTCGCTATTGTAGTTTTCTCACTATAAAATCATAGTCGGCCCCCTAAATGAGTAATATGAATAACTTTCACTGCGTAGTTTTTAATTTTTTTATTCAAATTTGCACAAAAATGGAATTTAAAGTGAAAAAATATTTGTATAGATTAATAAGGATGGTTTTAGAAGAGCAGATCTTTGAACAACACAGAAGTTTACAATTTCTTTATATTCTAGAAATCTATTATATGCATCGATTGCGATAAAATTAGGCCCAAAAAATATATACCAATCTAGGAATATTTTTTGTTTGTATCATCTGTCCTTAAATATGAGACAAACCATTGTATTACTTTGGGGTCAAATTTGTAGCAACGTTGCTGTCTAACAATTGTTATGTTGGACCAGCAGGCCAGTCAAAAAGGAAATTGTTAGACCAATGTAATAAACATTTTTATTAGTACTTAATATATAGAAAGCTGTTCATCAGAGTATAGCAAAAAATGTATTAAAAAGCTATGCATCCCCGATACTTTGATTACGGGGGCATACAAAAAAACAGAGCAAAACTTATTTTATGGGGGGTGGGGTGGGGTGATAATGCTTCATATGTACTTAAATTTCCATACCAACTTTCTATAGCAACCAAGCACAGACAAGGTGTAATCCTTCCCCTTTTCTGCTGAAGGAATTGGTTATATAAGACTACAAATTATCAAGACGTCGGACTACCGGGCTGTCGGACTATCGGACCGTCGGAATACTGGGCGGTCACCAGGGCAGGCAACTCTGAGTGCTAATGGCACCCTGGACCCTGTGAGTCTGTGTCTGTTAATGGCCCTCCTGTAGCTGTGTTGATGTCAGTCTGTTGGAACATGAAGATGGAAAAGGTTAGTAATTAATTTAATAATTTACTCTTCATATTTCACAAAGCACAGTTGTAAGGAATGTTATATGTAATATCCATTAAGTTGAAGAATTGTGAAAATTTTAATTGTATAAACATAAAATTTCTGTGCTCTGAATTAGCAAGAGTTGTTCTAATAAGAATGAATAGAAAGGTTAAAGTTGATGACCTTTGACATTTACTTAGGTCCTGCAGCGTTTACCATTGATGACTAACTTGACCTACATACCTGACATACACCAGGCATATCTCATGTCCTACGCGAGTCTGGACCAACCCCGGACTGAAGAGCGTGGTGCTGCTGGCCTGGGGGTGACCCTCAGACAACTCAACCAGTACCAGACCCCCACAGGTAAAATATCTTATCTTCATATCTAAAGAGGGAACCCCAACGCTCCCCAGGAACAGTATAATATTAAATACATTAATTCTTTATGGTATCTATCTTAGAGTTGATGAGATATGTCGGTGCATGTAAGTCAATGATGATAGATTGTGAATAAAGAACGAGTGCACTTATGGGCCCCGGTAAAATGTGAAAAAATAAACAATCAAACTAAACAAAAATTTTCATCTCAAATCATTAATTGATATCTAAACTTTACGATTCAACAAATTTTACCGCTGAAATCCACGAATATACAAAGAACAAAACTATACAATGTGTTAGGGGTCAGCCGACATTGGCGATTTTCTATAGTAAATCGAGAACGGTCATTCACTTCAAAGCCTTTGTTAACTTATGAGCCTAACGTTGTGCAAACTTGTGCGAATGACAAAAGACGCATATTACATTTATACAACTTGTGTGAAAGTATGAAATTTGCACACGATTAGGCTCGTACTTAAAATTTTAAAAATGTATAAAAAGTACAATGTTTTTCCTATAGCAAGTGAAAGCTATTTACATGTATGACCCATGTTGAACCCACGTGTGGAATAAAATATTTACAATACTGATAGTCACGTGAGTTCTACCCAGGTAAACATTCCCCAAAAGTGCTCACTGTAAAACATAGCCTGCAGGTTTTGTTCAGTAAGTCAAAGTCGTGCCGCTTAGAGATGTTTGTATTTATTTGTTTTTAAGAATACGGGAGGGTAAGGAGATCTAAGTGTCGTTCATAAAGTGTCAAACATTTTTAACCTTCATGCAATTAGACAATGAAACAGGTATTGAAAGCCACCTATAACACTCCTTTTTAATTTCAAATTCAATGAAACTTTTATTGTAATTTTTCAAATGCAAGAGTACCAATTTCTTAGTTTAATCATTTTAGATACAGGCAACTACACAACTTCATTCCATATTTTTGCAAGAAATATCATTCCGCAAACGCGCCCGACTATGATCCACCATCAGATTGTTCAAGTATCGATTTAAATATCTATATATATATATTCCCTTGATTTACATAAACGAAACTAAAATAAGGTTCAGTACGACTTTTCCGGATTTATAGGGTATCCATAGGCCTTTCAAAATATTCAATTGTTTCAAATTCATGCTGATTTAAGTGGCGCTTAACATGCTTTTTGATTAGAAATATCCACTAGTATCTAACTATCACTTATCAATACAGAACGATTTAGTAATATATTCTGAAGTAAAATGGCACATAAAAAGGGCCCATTAAGTATTGCTTAAGTGCACTTGTCCTTTAATATGGCCAGACAAGATAATTATGATGCTTTAATTAAGCAGAAAATAAACTGGAAACTCATTTTGGGCCTTGATTGATAGCTGTAGATTATTCACTCTTGATTTCCATGAACTTGATTTATATTTCTAGCAGGGAATGGAATTTCTGAAGAAGATGATTCAGGTAAATGTCATTAACGAAGCCCTGCATTGGAAGCTAACATGATCCACTTCCTGTAACTGCATGGCCATTGTACCCGTACATGATTTCCATAAAGAGGTTGGTCTTTTGGTGCATATTATACATTTATTGACTGAGTTCGAGGGCAACATGCGTTTTGGCGGACTCAAGAACCAAACTGTCTGCCTGAGGCCGTCAGGCCGAAGGCAGACAGTTTGGTTCGAGGGTCCGACAAAACGCATTTTGCCCGAGAACTCTGTCAATAAATGTTTTGTTATACCTTTCATTTTATATTATATTTTTTTTACATACATGTATTTTGTACTATATTCCGTAATGTAACATTAGATCTGCTACTGTTTAAAACTAAAGAATGAAAATGAGATTAAGCTCCGCCCATTCTGTGACGTAAGCGGTCCAACATCTGTCCGAGCGGTCCAACATCTCACTCATCGGTCCAACATTGATTTTTTTTATGCCCGCTTGGCAAAACATTAAAAATGTTAGACTTTTTTCTGTATAGATTTGTATAGGAACAAATTCTAAAGGTATAACCAATTCAAGTTAACATCAAAATTTAATTTAGTTAATTTTAATTTTAGCAATGCAAATAAGTTTGACAAATCATTATTTTAACTCTTCAGAATGGATTCTTAATAACACTATTAACAGGTAGGGTAGGGACTTTAATTATTTATATTAATGATAAACCAGCATAACATTTGAGTTTTTTTGTCTTGTAGGAATATTATCTAAGGAAAGTCCATGGGCTGGTTACAGACTTCATTTTTCACATGCCATTGAAGGTACTTATGTGATACCTAAACAAATTGTTAATGCATTTGATCACTGTGAAAAAAGGTGCCAATTTTGCATGGCTATAACTTTATCTGAAAAGAAAATATTCAACATTAGTGATGGGAATCGGTAAAATTTTCAAAATCGATGATTGGGTTATTCTAAGTAACTAATTATCGATTATAATCGGTAAATGTAAAAAGTATATCAATTTAAACTAGTAAATGGTAAGAATGGGTAAATGACGACTTAATTTCTGTGTTGATCCTGCTGGTCCTTTGTTCATTTTATGGAACCAAAAGTACGTCTATGCCCAGAAACATGCTTTTTTATCCGGGTAGAAATACAAGAGTTATTACGTTACACAAATAAGTCAAAAGCAATGCTGTGGATGGAAAATTAGGGTTAAAAATTATTATGCTTGTAAAATAAAATAATAAACTGATTAATCAGAATTTTAAAAATGCAATCAATTGCTTGGATTATGTCAGCAATCGACTGATTTTCAATTATGATCGATGATTGGAACACCACAATTCAACATTTCAGAAAGGTTATTATTAGCTCACCTGAGCCAAAGGCTCAAGCGAGCTTTTCTGATCAAATTTGTCTGTCGTCTGTCGTCGTTGGCGTCGGCGTCGTAAACTTTTCACATTTTCATCTTCTTCTCAAGAACCACTGGGCCAATTTCAACCAAACTTGCCACAAAGTATCCTTGGGTGAAAGGGATTCAAGTTTGTTCAAATAAAGGGCCACACCCTTTTCCAAGGGAAGATAATCATGAATTTGTTAAAAATTAATGGCATTTTTAAAAAATCTTCTTCTCCAGAACCGCTGGGCCAGGAAAGATGAAACTTATGTGGATCAATCATCCTCAGGTAGTGTAGATTCAAGTTTGTTCAAATCATGACCCCCGGGGCAAGGGTGGGGCCAAAATAGCAGACCCAAGTTTTACATAGGAATATATAGGAAAAATCTTTAAAAAATCTTCTTCTCGAGAAACACTGGGCCAGTAAAGATGAAACTCATGTGGAATCACCCTCAGGTAGTGTAGATTCAAGTTTGTTCAAATCATGACCCCCGGGGCAAGGGTGGGGCCAAAATGGCCGACCCAAGTTTTACCTGGAATATATAGGAAAAATCTTTAAAAAATCTTCTTCTCGAGAAACACTGGGCCAGGAAAGATGGAACTCATGTGGAATCACCCTCAGGTAGTGTAGATTCAAGTATGTTCAAAAAATGACGCCTGGGGCAAGGGTCGGGCCAAAGTGGCCGACCCAAGTTTTACATAGGAATATATAGGAAAAATCTTTAAATATTTTCTTCTCAAGAACCACTGGGCCAGGAAAGATGAAACTCATGTGGAATCATCCTCAGGTAGTGTAGATTCAAGTTTGTTAAAATCATGACCCCCGGGGCTAGGGTCGGGCCAAAATGGCCAACCAAAGTTTTACATAGGGAAACCTTTTAAAATCTTCTTTTCAAGTGCTTCAAAGCTATGATTAGTGATATTTATATGGAATCATCCTCAGGTAATGTAGATTCTAGTTTGTTCAAATGATGAATGCCTGGAAGGGGGGGGGGGGGTAAATTCAAGCCAGATGTGCTCAGGTGAGCGCTGTGGCCCCTGGGCCTCTTGTTAAAATATTGATAAAAGTGCATAATATTTTGAAAAAAATATTCCTTGTGTGATATTTAAGAAAGAAAACTTTTAGAAAGTGACAAAAATATACATAATTTAAAAGTTTTTGCAAGAAACTTTATGGTGTATGATTGACAGGTGAAAGAGCTGCGTACAAGAGGAGATGAGGCGGCGAGACTCGCGGCATCCCAGAGTTCCTTAGAACCTCCCACGTAACCCAGTCATGGCTTCCAGTACCTGCTGAGACTGGTACGTAATTGTCCCTAGTGTTTACTGCTTATATCAACATGATTAAGGTTTACTGACCGTTTGATAAGAGAGATAACTCCCACATCACCCAGTCACGGCTTCCAGTACCTACTGAGACTGGTACATAATTGTCGCTAGTGTTTCCTGCTTATATCAACATGATTAAGGTTTACAGACCGTCTGACAAGAGAGATAACTCTCACATCACCCAGACATGGGTTCCAGTACCTACTGAGACTGGGCCTTTCCATTTGGGAAAAATAGCGACATTTGGTAGAAATTGGGAAAAATATCATATCTAAAATTTTTCTATATAAATTCAAATAAGAGGGGTTTTTTTTAAGGAAAAATTCTAACGGTTAATAAAGCGTAAACTGCCCCAAGTTATGTTACATGATCGTATAACATAAAAGAAACTTCATTCCTCAAATATCATAAATCTTACCATCAAACACTGCTTGTATTTTCAGATAGGAGATTTATACAGGACTGACCTACTGAGTCTGAGGCTGTCTGTAGAGTACTGGTGTCCCCAGGATAACTACGGACCTCACGAAACGATGTACAATGTCAGACCCCAACAGAGACAGAGATAGCTATAGTATCATGTCATACACAGAGACAGGTAGATATAGTATCATATATCATACACAGACACGGGTAGATATAATATCATATCATACATAGAGACAGGTAGATATTATACAATTATTGCATGATAGTGAGGGAGACATGAAGATTTCTTCGCCCATGAAAAATCATATTCCCCGAGGGCAACGCCCGAGGGGAATATGATTTTTCATGGGCGAAGAAATCTTCATGTCTCCCGAACATTCATGCAATAATTATTTTATTATACCGAATCAAGCACAAAGCAGAAGATATAAAGAGAATCAAATAAATAAAGTTAACATTTGTGGCGTCGGTAGTCCAGTGGTTAAGGTGCCGGACTCCAAACCGAAAGGTTGTGAGTTCGAATCCTGGCCGCGACAAGCCGACGTTGTGTCCTTGGGAAAGGCACTTTACACGAATTTCCTCACTCCACTCAAGTGTAAAACGAGTACCTGGCTATAGACAGTGAAAGATATTGTCAGAATGTTAGTGTTCTAGCGCTGATAACGGCAGCTTGCACTGAGAAAGATTCTGGATTGTTAAGGTCTGCTGGGGTAATAATGCATTGTAAAGCGCTTTGAGTAGCATTTATGCTAGAAAGGCGCTATATAAATACGATCATTATTATTATTATTATAACATTTGATGAGAACAAAATGAAATACCAATAGGTGTAAGTCACACCACTAGCATTTCATAAAAGAAAAAAAAAACCCTTTGTGACAAGTCATTCTGATTTACACACTGCAGTGTAGTAACATTCATTCCCCACTCATGGAAACACTTTTTCTAACTATTTATACTTTAAGATTTTATATCGACATAATTATTCAAAGATTTAAAGAATCGAATTCAGTATACTAGTAAATCATCGCATTCGCCGCATTGTGACGTCACAATCGGGGAACACGACGTGAAACACGTTCTGTCCACCTCAGTTGATTACATCTAGATGAAGGATAGCGTAGTCAGGCGAGGTGAACCGAATGCGGGAAACACGAAGTTTTGTTGCAGGGCGAACATGACGGTCACGTGACTGCTTCAGCCAATCAGATTCCTCTTTACTTGTGTTTATTTATATGAGATATAATAATATATCATATTGTACACAAAGACAGGTAGATATAGTATCATATCATACACAGAGACAGGTAGATATTATATCATATTGTACACAAAGACAGGTAGATATAGTATCATATTGTACACAAAGACAGGTAGATATAGCATCATATTGTACACAGAGACAGGTAGATATAGTATCATATTCAACAGAGTCAGGTAGATACCGTATAAGTAGAAGTTTTAGCGAGGATTTAATTTTGGCATTATTAGCGAGGGTGCTGAGATTGCTAAAATTGAATATCGCTAAAAATTAATTGCGTTTTATTTGTAATACCTTCTTTAATGAACATTTTAAAATCGCTAAAATTACATCTCGCTAAAAATAAAATGCCAGTTTTTAAGGACAAATCGCTAAATTTGCGTCTCGCTAAAATTTCCACTTATACGGTATTGCATCATATCATACACAAAGACAGGTAGATATAGCAACATATTGTACTGTACAATGTAATATAGAAAATACACAGGATAACTACACACCTCATGAAACGATGTACAATGTTAGACCACTCATGGAGACAGGTAGATATAGAATAACATCCACAAAACAAAATCTAGCTGTTATAAGTTTAAGAAAAGACAGTGATTTTGGTTTACATGAGTAAGGAATGTACATATGGTGTATGATTTATATTACAGATATCATTGTATAGACTGTATGATTTTACATTACAGGTGCGATTTTATATTACAGGTATCGCTGTAAAGTTTGTCCGTCTAACGGGGGACCTCCTGCCCCCTCCCTCTACGTACCCTACATCCAGATGTTGATTGGTCTGTTTTACATTGCAGGTGTCGCTGTATAAGTTAATCCATCAGGCGGGGGACCTCCTGCCCCCTCCCTCTACATACCCTACATCCAGATGTTGATTGGTCTGTTTTATATTACAGGTGTCGCTGTATAAGTTTGTCCGTCTGGCGGGGGACCTCCTTCCCCCCTCCCTCTACGTACCCTACATCCAGATGTTGATTGGTCTGTTTTACATTACAGGTGTCGCTGTATAAGTTTGTCCGTCAGGCGGGGGACCTCCTGCCCCCCTCCCTCTTTGTACCCTACATTCAGATGTTGATTGGTCTGTTTTATATTACAGGTGTCGCTGTAAAAGCTTGCCCGTCTGGCGGGGGACCTCCTGCCCCCTCCCTCTACGTACCCTACATCCAGATGTTGATCGGTCTGAGCAGTAACCCACAGTCTTCCCACTACTGGTTTGACCTTCTCAAGGTCAATGGAATGGGATCAGGTTAGAATTTCTGATAGCTTCAGTGAAATAGCATATCTAAAGAAGTTTTGTGGCAGATGTCTTTATGTACTGTTACTAGTGTTGTCACTAACAGTCTGTCCTGCAGTCACAGATGTAAAAAGACAATTTAAAAGTTTTAGAGTGTGATTGATTCCAGTAAGCACTGAGCTTTCTTAATTTACCATATGAATCTTTTCCTTATACAACAGATGTTTTGTATCTTGAATACCTTGGATATGTCAAAGTAATTAAAAGTCCCTTTTCCTTTTTTCTTTCAGTATAATCACCACTGATATCTCAAAAAAATTTCTTGTGTACTATGCCAGTTTACGTTGGGAGGTTCCTAACTGTGCTGACATGTCTCACATTGGAATCCAAGGTCGACCCCTACCCCGGGGAATCACCCCACAGGAACTGGAGTGGCTGGTCGGCATCCTGAAACTGTGTCGTGTGGTGTCAGAATATGTGAGTATATTTGTCAATCATCAGATGAAGAAATTAATTACTATAATAGCCAAGAGTTTTAATTTAGTTTAAAATATATTTTATCCATTGAATTGGATCAGCAGGCATAAATGTCTATGATCATTCTCACCATAAGTCAAGGTACAATTACAGATACATGTAAACATTGAAAAATGGGTTTATATTTTGATGAACCCAGAATTCATTGCAGCTTGTTATGAAGGCATGATAATTACGGGTCTCAGACAAAATGTTTCTCAATTTTCAAAATTCACAGAAAAATTATATTTTTCTAAAATCATATGTCCTCAGTAATGTTGATCTTCAAAACATTTTATCATTTTATTTTACTGAACAACTTATTTTATAATCTTTATTTCAAAGTTCACAGTTATTCAAATTTAGTGGAAAATGGGCTTACTAGAGCTATAAAAAAATGAATTTTGAACATGAATGGGTCAAGTCTCCATTCTTTGTTAACGCTTAAAATATGGAAACTTAAATGTAAAATCTATTTCATTTGTCCAAAAAATGGAATCTGAACCCATATTCTATATGAAAATCAAAAATTTCTGAAAAAATGTACGCTTCAACAAATCTGTTCATTGAAATCACACAGACAGAGATGGATAATGCATATACTTTGTAGCCTAGTGGTTAAAGTGACTGTTGTGGACCAAACCCTGCGCTATGGAGAGATTTCGAATCATACATGAAGCTTTTTCTTTTTTGTTTAATTTCACATATCAAAAAAACTGTCCAAAGGATCCAGAGGTATCCCAAATGTAACATCTAATCACCCCCTACTCTACTTTAGGGCATGAAATCAATTGAATGTATTGAGTGAAAAATAAATTATTAATATTATAATATTAAAACAATGAAATACAGAATAAAACGTGTAAAAGAATATATAAAGAATATAATTTTGAAAAGTATAACTTTTAAAATTGAAAATTAAAATGTCTTCTCTCAGAGGGTGGGATCCCAGCAGGCATACAACATTGAATAAACTTTGAATCAACGTTTTTTTCTATGTTGATTCAACATTGATTTTATGTTAGATTTTGAAAATTTGTATCAACGTTGAAGTCTTAACATTGAATCAACATTGATAATCAGCGTTGATTATATGTTGAAAAACAGTTGATTCAACATTTATTCAACAATTATGTTATTGTTTATTTTGGAAAGGGGGGTGTCATATAGCAATAATATACTTAAAATTTTAACAGTTTTATTGCACGGTTGCTAAGAAGCCTTAATAATTGTTTAAAGGGATAGCGACCCTCTGATAAGACAGATAACTTTCAAAGTACCAAATAGCAATACAACTCTCAGTACTTTTATTCAGTTTCCTGAGACCTCTGAGTAGTCAATTTGATGAGATTGCAATTATAATGGAAACATTACTTTCTATTTCTTTTGCAAATTTCTTTGTAATTGTTTTATTATATTTAACAATAAAAATTTAAATCCAACATCAAATGCCTTATAAATTGAATAAGTTGTATCTTTTTAAGTACCATTTTAAAAATGGTTTAACATTTCAAATACTTAATACAGTATTTTAATTAAATTATCTTTTTTTTTTCACATGAAGAAATATTTAGAAGAAAGATAACTCCTCATCACAGATATATTTTTTTCTTACAACCACATACAACATTGTGATTTTCTGACTTAAGAAACATTGATCCGTGATATGTTTTCTAACATGATTTTAATAGGTTTAACAGTAAGAATTATTTTCATATGCACCTCATATATTATATTTAATGTTGTGGTAATAAATCGTTACTCTTTCTTTTCCCTGTGTTTAATTTCTTCATTTCCTGATCTGCACATAAAAATTATTTCTTAAAAAAAACAAGCAGCGCTTTATACTTCAAACTATTTTCCATGTGGCTCTTATGTAATTGTTGTTTATGATAATCAATATTACAAATTTAGAAGTGAAACTTTATAGCAGATGTTCGGGATCCCTTAAATGAAAACCCCTTAAATGAAAAAAATAGTCCGACACTATCATAGTCCAAATTATCTATCAGCGAAAAATAGGATATTGACCCGCTCAGCGAAGATCCGACGTTGAATCAATGTTAGCAATTCAACTCAATTCGAATTCATTGTTGATTCAACGTTGCATTTTCAATGTTGAAAAGTCAACGTTGAATCAATATTGTATCTAGATTTATCAACGTCTAAACCAAACTTCAACTAATAATCAACGTTGAAACAACGTTGTGTGCCTGCTGGGATTGTACTCGCCCTGTATGCCTCCGTTCTTTGCTTACTTTGTTTTAAAGATTTTGACCACAGTTCAGAGCAGCAGTTCCTCTCAAAGTGGAATCCAGGTAAATGTTAATTTGTTTTCTCAGGTTGAATAATCTCTGTTCTTTTTATTCTCTTACACCCTGAGGAGAACAGAACTAAATCTTGCTGTACATGTAGAAATTTATCTAGACACCAATACACATGTAATTACATATTGTAACTCACATGCTTGTAAGAGTTATCTACCTTTGATGTCTGTTTTACCCTGTAGGTGGAGCTGGAGGAGGTGGAGATCCGAGCGGAGGAATTTCACATGACGCGAGCTTTCCTGTCCTTACTGGACTCCCTCACTGACATTCCTGTCCCCCCGGGCCTCGGGGCCAGTTTCAGGGCCCCAGGATTTCAACCCTACCTAGAGTTTGTCAAGAATGTTTGAGAAGTTTTACGCCAGCAGTTAAAAGAATCAATCAGAAAAGGTTGGATATAAGATTTTTTAAAATGTTTTTTTCAATCTTGTTGATAAATACATACACTGTACTACCATCAAGTAAAAAAAAATTACAGCTAAAAAAGAACAATACACAGACAAAAAAGGTCGATAGAGATTGAAACAATAAATTTTTTATTAGCTCTACTGGTCACAGACCAGAAGAGCTTATGCGATAGTATGGTGTCCGTCTAGCTGTCCGTCTGTCTGTAAACAATTCTTCAAAACGCTAATCCTCCTACAGTTTTGGTCTGATTTTAATATAACTTGGCAAACAAGAAGACTACACTTAGATACAAAAAATAGAGCATCGGTTTTTTATTTCGATGAACAGTGCATGTTGCCATTGTTACTAAAAATAGAAATGTCTTTTGTTATATCCTTTGTTATAAGTACAAACCAGTAGAGCTACAGTCTCGACAAAGACTTCTGGTTTTAAAATTGTGTCTGTCATTTGCATTGATATTAATTGAAAATATGGTCATTGTGTGATTTATTGCCAAAGGTAATTAAGTCAATGCAAGTGACTGTTTAAGAATCCCTTGTATACAACTGCAGGATTGATTTCTTTCAAGTAAATGTAAAGCTTTATTTTACAGTGGGAGGTGGCCAGTGACTGTCTGAGGATCCTATGTAAGCACCTGAGGGAATATGAGTTGGTGGGGAGTGACTTTGGGGAGGAGCTTGTTGAGGTACAGATGTGGGGCGTGTTCCCCGGGGTACATCCTGATGCTTCATCTACTGAAGGACTCCCACTTCCTACCCAAGGTGAGATTCATATTTTCCTGCTTAAATGGATATCTTTATTGAGAATTTTTTTTAAAAATTGGGCTGGGAGATGGAGACATATGTGCTGTGTTTTGTTAAGAATTGAAGTTACATATAATTATTTCAGGTGTTGAAAATACTGGATGACAGTGTCCGATAACTTAAAACATACAAGGCTATACCAGGTAAATAGTGATTAAAGAATTCGAAATTCAGGTGTTTTTAATTGTGTTGTAAAGTGTTTAAATTTGTTTGGTTGATATAACTGGCTAATGTTAAATAGGTTAATTTGATCAGTTGGATGGACTAGATGATGTTATGTGAGGTAATTTGATTGGTTAATATTACTAGCCAATGCTAGGAGAGTAGGAGAGTTAATTTGATTGGTTGATTGTTTTGACTGATGCTAAGAGAGTTAATTTGATTGGTTAATCTGTACAGGACAGGAGGCCCTGGAGTCTGCCAGTCTGCTGTGTTTACAGCTGATAGAGACCAGTCTGGAGAAGTCGGGGACATTCCTGGACGCGTGTCGTGAGACCGGAGCCTCCGCCATGGTGTCTGCCATGGATCGTCTTCTCCTGAGTATTAATCCACACAGCGGGAAAGCCGACCACCTCGTTAATGTCACAAATAGGTCAATAAAAGTAACAAAAATAACAAGCAAAACATTTATTTTATTTGAATAATATGAAAGTTTTATTGCTTTTAGTCATTCAAGTCTTATAAAAAATGGAAAGTTGTAAGAAACATTAATTTTATCATCCTATATTGTGTGATCATGGTCACAATTGGTGTTTTATATCTTGTAGGTTTATACAGTTCAGCATTCCTCTTCCTGAGCATGCCCAGTCAGCGATGAAGATCCTGTATCAAGTGTATCACTCGGCTCCTGTACAAGTGGCCCTTGTCAATCTGTTCACATCAAATCAGGTAACAGTATAATTTGATTAAGACACCAAGATGAACATTTTTAAAGCTCTGAATTCTCCTTGAACCGAGAATTATTTCCAGTCTGGTTGACACTGAAAAAGATGCTACATAATGCACTGTGTCTAGTTCCAGAATAAGATAAATGGGTACACTGGATTGTTATTAGGGTTCTTTAGAAATCTTATGCCATTTAATTCTTGGTTTACATTGTTATATCACAAAAAATTCATTATTCCAGACCTCTCATCTAAAGCTGCTCCACGAATTTGTGGAATGTCTGGAAGTGGAGGAACCAGAACAAATGGTGGAGAAGACAATCCACTTACCTGAGGAGGAGGGTATGTTAAAATTGTGTGGAGTGAGAGAGACAAGGGTATGTACTCAGTAGTGTGGAGAGAGAGACAGAGAATCCACTTACATGTACCAGAGGGAGAGGGTATGTACTCAGTAGTGTGGAGAGAGAGACAGAGAATCCACTTACATGTACCAGAGGGAGAGGGTATGTACTCAGTAGTGTGGAGAGAGAGAGAAAGAAAGAGAGAGAGAGAGAATCCACTTACCTGAGGAAGAGGGTATGTACTCAGTAGTGTGGAGAGAGAGAGAGAGAGAAAGAGAGAGAGAGAGAATCCACTTACCTGAGGAAGAGGGTATGTACTCAGTAGTGTGGAGAGAGAGAGAGAGAGAGAGAGAGAGAGAGAGAATCCACTTACCTGAGGAAGAGGGTATGTACTCAGTAGTGTGGAGAGAGAGAGAGAGAGAAAGAGAGAGAGAGAGAATCCACTTACCTGAGGAAGAGGGTAACTAGGGTCCCATAGAGAAGTGAAACTGGGGTGAGAATGATCTGATATACCAGAGAAAGACAGTATCTAGGGACTCAGTACAGAAGTGGAGAAACTAGAGTCTCACAGAGAAGGTTGGGGTGTATTGTTCAGAGAAAGATGATAATGGTTTCAACAGTGATGTGTAAAGGAAGGGGGCATTTACCATATAAACCTGAGGAAGATGGTAACTAGGAATCGCAACAGTGTGGATTGATCTCATATAGTTTTCATTTCCCATTTTGGAGGCTGCTGAGATCGCTAAAATTACACATGGCTAAAAATTTATTGCATATTATTTGTAAAAGGTTCTTTAATCAACATTTTTAAATCGCTAAAATTACATCTAAAATTACGCTAAAAATAAAATACTAGTTTTTAAGAACAAATCGCTCAATTTGCTTCTCGCTAAAATTTCCACATACGGTATTTACAGTGAATGATTGAATCCCCCCTCCCCTCCCTTTTTTAGCTCACCTCGACGAAGTCGAGATGAGCTTATGCTATACCCCCGAATGATTGAATCCCCCCTCCCCTCCCTTTTTTAGCTCACCTCGACGAAGTCGAGATGAGCTTATGCTATACCCCCGGCGTTGGCGTCGGCGTCGTTGTCGGCGTCGGCGTTAGCGTCGGCGTCCCAGGTTAAAATTTTATGAGCAAGTCCATTCCCAAGTAACTATAAGCCCTACCTAAACCAAACTTGCATGGATGATGCATCTAGGGATGTACACTACAAGACTTGCTTCGGATGCTGGATCTGACCTACATTTTCAAGATGATTGACCAGGTTAATGTTTTTGGAGCAGCTCCATTCCCAAGGAACTATAAGCCCTATTCGAACCAAACTTGCATGGATGATGCATCTAGGGATGTAAACTACCAAACTTGCTTCGGATGCTGGATCTGACCTACATTTTTCAGATGAGTGACCAGGTTAAAGTTTTTGGAGCAGGTCCATTCCACAGGAACTATAAGCCCTATTTGGACCAAACTTGCAGGGATGATGCATCTAGGGATGTACACTACCAGACTTGCTTCAGATGCTGGATCTGACCTACATTCTCATTCCCAAGTAACTATAAGCCCTATTTGGACCAAACTTGCATGGGTGATGCATCTAGGGATGGACATTACCAGACTAGCTTCGGATGCTGGATCTGACCTATATTTACATTCCCAAGTATCTATAAGCCCTAGCTAAACTAAACTTGCATGAATGATGTATCTAGGGATGGACACTTCCAGACTTGCTTCGGATGCTGGATCTGACCTACATTTTCATTCCCAAGTAACTATAAGCCCTAGGTTAACCAAACTTGCATGGATGATGCATCTAAGGATGGACACTATCAGACTTGCGTCGGATGCTGGATCTGACCTATATTTTCCATACAAGAGACTTGGTTAAAGTTTTGGGAACAGATCAATCCAAATGAACTTGAAGACCTTGATATATGCAGTATTAACAGTTATGAATATTTGTTTACACTATACATATACATATTTTTCACGCTACAGGCTTAGAAGTGTGTATATGCCATGTAAGGGGTTAAACACAACTTGCAAGAATATTGTTGTTGGGATGAATGCTAAATATTAAGAAAATATGAAAATATGTGAGATTTGCATTACTTAAACTGATAACATTCGTCGAGGTGAGCTTCGTAATCTTTGATTACCTATGTTTTAACTTGCCAATACAAATTTGAAATAACATTATCTCATAAGCAGAACTGTATCTTTGTGAAAATCAAATCAAATTGTTTTTCAGGAGTGATAGTGTGAAAAAGATGTAAACAGAAATATTCCTGCATATAGTTGATGCTAAAAGAATTGCACTTTTCTCTCTCAGATATTAATGTCAACATTAACGCAAATATAATGTTTTAAATTTCTGAGAATTATTTCAAAGAATGCCATTATAATGTCACTTTAATACTGATTCGCTTTATTGTAAAAGATAATTCCAGTGAGTTGGTATTTAATACCATTATAATGTCACTCTAATAATGATTAGCTTTATTGTAACAGATAATTCCCATAAGATTGGCCACTTCCGTAACTCCAACATTATAATGTCAAAAACTTGGCACACCTGCTGCTGGGCTTTGACATTAGGAAGTCTGTACACAGAACTCTGCTGCAGGATCCAGGTGAGCTGAAAAAAGAAGTTTTATCTAAATTTTTCTTCAAGATGCAAAAGATTGTAAAATCTACGAAGGTTAATTTCATTTACAAATTAAATTTATATTTCTAAAACCAGGTATCCTGGGGTCTCCTAAGACCTGTCTACATGCTGTGCTGTCCCTGTTAGAGAGGGGGGTGGGGACACACTCCGGCCCCATCTGCCTGAGGGACACTCCACGACTGTCTGAGCTGGCCTACAAACTCATCTACCTCCTGGCTGCCAACAAGGAAACATCGACGCCCACTTTACAATATTTACGTACAACCAGGGACTTCCTGTACAGACAGCTTAAGATTATCTACCTTTCACTCAGCAGTTTCATTGTGAGTTCAAATTTAATTCAGAATTTCACTTTATCATAAAAATGTTTTAAAAAATTAAGATTATTTAATTTATCAAAGAGTTGTTATAGCGAGTTGATATACTTGCATGTAATACATATACATCTTAATGTGCGCAGAGAAGCTAGTCAAACCTTATATGATTAAATATGTGATTTTCTTTTTAGAACGCCCTGTAATGATTTCCCAGTGATTTCCCAGTCCTGGTTGCTGAAGCTGATTGCCACTGAACTGCGACTGACTGCACTGAACCGTCAAAGGTCACACACACTGAGGTTAATGAAAGCCCTGCTGGATGATGGGTCAGAAGGTCAAACAGGTAAGGTCAAGTTCAAAGGTCACCCACACTGAGGTTAATGAAAGCCCTGCTGTATGATGGGTCAGAAGGTCAATCAGGTAAAGTCAAGTTTAAAGGTCACACAAGCTGAGGTTAATAAAGGCCCTGCTGGATGATGGGTCAGAAGGCCAAACAGGTAAGGTCAAGTTCAAAGGTCACCCACACTGAGGTTAATGAAAGCCCTGCTGTATGATGGGTCAGAAGGTCAATCAGGTAAGGTCAAGTTCAAAGGTCACAATCTAAAGTTTATGACAGCCTTGATCCATGACTGGTCAGGGAAATAAATGGAAATGTCAAGTTAAATAACAGTCTTAAAAAAAATTTGGAGTAGTTCCTGTATCATTATATAAATGGTGCCTGTTTTGGAGGGTAACAGTTAAAATTGACACCCCAAGGAAAACCATTGTCAACTGACGCATTAGGGGAGGTTGACAATGGTTTTCCTAGGGGTGTCACTTTCAACTGTTACCCTCCAAAACAGGCTCCATTTATTTTATTATACTGAATGTCTTCTTGATTTACTATGTCAGCAATACAAATCGTCGATCGCCTTTTCGTTCACGTTTAGAAAGCTTTCAAACTCCTGCTACTTTGAAAAAGATTAACTGACCTCTTTATTGTTTATTTTATAATAATTTAATTTCCTATTATGAATCATTCTGAGGAACATATTATATTTTGTATAACATAACTTGCCTACGTCACAATGAGTTACGTCAAAAACGTATTACTGCGCTTGACGTTA
Organism: Saccostrea glomerata; assembly: GCA_003671525.1. Lineage (NCBI taxonomy): Eukaryota > Metazoa > Mollusca > Bivalvia > Ostreida > Ostreidae > Saccostrea > Saccostrea glomerata. Next base: position 355,507 of record PRKT01000371.1, on the reverse strand, counting down.
TTTTTAAAATAATGCTCAAATGGAAGCCTTTTTCCGGAGGAAATATTGTCTCATTGTCTACACTGAAATTAAATCATAAGGAATGAAACTTATTTCAACTTTTGTTATCCGATATAACAAAACTTGGGGCAGTTTACGCTTTCTTATAAACCGCTTCGCGGTTTATAAAGCGTAAACTGCCCCAAGTTATGTTATATCGGATAACATAAGTTGAAATAAGTTTCATTCCTTTACTCTACAAGTCCTTTATCATCTAAAGTTTCATTATTTCTGCACTCACAGGCATGTTTCGTCTGTCCTTTGTTGTTTTCAAGTAAGCTACATTGGAAGCAAGCTTTTATTGAAAGTTTATTCTGGTTCTTTCAAACACGCAACTGGCATTTTGAGAATTCTACGGTTAACTGTACACGCATTATTTCCACGCATGTGGCATTACCATTATGTTACCCGTTGTCAAGTGTGTTGCTAAGGCTGAGGGTAATAGAACAAATTGTTAACTGCGTCTAAACCAATCAGATTTTAGTATTTAACATGAAAGTATAATAATACAATTTGTGCCTGATTTGGGTCTGAAGAAAGTAATAAAGTTTTGTGATGTTCACATTGTTACAGCCAGCATTAGGAGATAAGCTGACCAGACGTATGACAGATTTACAGAGCAGAGTCTACAGACATCGTATCTGTCTCAGACGGCAAAGCCGTTCAGAAGTAAGTGAAGAAAAACATAAAAATTAATCTCAATGCTCTTCTGTTGTTAGTGTAAACTGTTTCATACTTTATTTTTCTTTTCCACTGCCACCATGTGCACAGGAACTTGCTAGGACTTCTGGAAGAAGTTGACTTTTCACAGCATTACCCTCCTACAATGAAGTTGGAGTTTTTTGAATTGTCGATGATTGAACAAGCCATTAAAAGTGTAGAAACTCGGACCAAACAGAACATTTTGTATTGTGATGTCAAAAGACTTCACTGCTTACTGATGCATGAACTGAACAACTACCAGGGCAATATCATGGTGGCTCAGAGGCCGCAAGTTTTAGAGGTGAGATCAATATTGCAATTAATAAGCATTTAAGATCCGTACTTAATCCTCTTTGTGTCAGTTGATGTAAAGCTAGCTACACAGTCTCTCTTTCCGGCCCAATCTTATACCATTGATTTCACTCTTCTCTATGATGTCTGTCTCTTTCATGTTGTCTTAATGTCTTTGAACTGCCCACAAGGATGTCAACATTTCAACAAAACATAAATTTTTTTTAGATTTTTCAGGAAGTGGAGAATATTCTGAATCATGTGGTGCTACGTAACAGAATCCGACAGGAACTGTCCACCAAATAGCAGGTTCTGGAAGCGTAGCGTCAGGTGACTGAGAATCTGCTGACCGCCTGTCCTGAGGACCTACTGACCGCTGAGGACAGACAGACCGTACTGTTTGAGCTGCTACAGGAACTACAGAGAAAGGTAAAACAACTGCATCTGTGTGTCTTGTTTACCGACCCTAAAGTATCTGGTATTAATGCACAAGAACATGAGCATCTAAGTACTGCCAGGTATTGGCCAAATTTCATCTGTATACTTAAGGTTAAAGTGGAAATCTTGCAAAAAGACGTATGGAAAAATGGTACTGTGATAAGATTTTCCTTTTATCACAATATCCATTTTGAAATTGCTTTTTTGGGGAAAGGGAAGGGAAATTTTGATTTTACAGAGAAAAAATGGAGTATTGTGTCCCTTGATACTACATTTAATATCAATCTATCCATTATTTTTAGGTGACAGAAGATGATGCCTTGACAGAGTTAACTGCCCCTGTGGCTGGGATCATTCTGACTCTGATGACAAATCTACGTCAGTGTTTCTGTCAGAATTCTGTCACCGACGACGAAACCTCACACTTCCTCACCATGCTGGACTCCACAACAGGTCAAGGTCAAACAGGGTCATGGGGTCAAGTGTCAGGGTCACGAACCTGATTTGCTTCCTCCCTTCAAATGGATCACATTCTGCTTTCAAGTAAGAATACATTGAAAGATCTGAAGTGTGTAATTATGTACATACTTTTTCGCTGAAAAGAAATTTTTCAAGTGCGTGTTTATAAAACTATAATCTCAAACAACTTTGTACAAAACTTAGAAATTTTAATCAATATCTAATTCTGTTAAGGTGGTGGCCAGCAGAGGGTAAGAGCCAATCTATATGGGGCCCTGCCGTCAGAAACCCAATTCACTGACTCACATAGATACAGGTATGTCTAAGTAGATGTCTTGTGTTTTGTTTAAGAATATAGCCTAATTCAAAGTAAGATGTCAAAGCCTGAATGTCAACAAAACTCCACAGATTTTGCTTTTTCTATGCGGCATTCATGGATCAACGTAAAACTGTATGTAATTTATAGAATACAGTCATGCTCTTCAAGTGAGATATTATATGAAATAAAAACATAAACTACCATTGTGACCGTGTCATATTGATGAATGATGAACACAGTGTATTGGGGTATGGATTCTTTATTGCCAGGATCTTGTTCCACATATAAACAATCAATAAAGTGAAAATATCAGCCCTATAAGAAATAAAATACAATAAGTAAATGACATCAAACAATATATTCAGTTCAATGCAGTCCTCATACATTGACACGGATTTAAATAAAAATAGATTTAACAGATTATAAATGTTCCAAATAAATGAATGTGTAAAAAGGGAAATAACTCTTATGATTTACAGAATTACCAAAATCCTGTTTAGGTAGAAATGTACGTAAGTTTGAATAATTCATCAAAGTATATCAAAAATGTAAAAATTAAGTAATAATTCCTAAAGCGTACCAATTTATGGAATTAGGCTGACTGCTACAAGAAGCTGGTAACAAGTTGTTCAAATATATTACATGTATACTGAACTGAATGTGGTCTGTATACTAATACTCGAATGAAATCTTGTAAAACACAAAATAATTAATGTATATTGATGAATATGTAAGGGTCGATACAGACTTGTCTCACAGCCGGTATCGTTGGCTGTCCCTGCGAGAAGGAAGTGCCCCCGCACATCACATTGAATGTTCAATAGAAAACTTACCGCCAAAACCGCTGGCCAATAAAACTACCGTATATACTCGCCTATAGGTTGTTTTTTTTGGGAGTCAATCTCTGGTCCAAAACTCTGTGTCCGACTTATAGGCAAGCTATAAAAAGAATGGTATTTTATGAGGTCAGTTCATCTGAAATACAAGCTTATTAAATACAAGGCGGACCGACTTATAGGCGAGAATATACGGTACGTTACACGTAATGTCAAAGGTCAACAAGGTCAGCCAGTCAGAATAAGCATTAAACATGCAAAGTGAAAAGTGCAATGATGCCAATGAGAACTTTAAAACAATTTGAGATGAATATTTTTTATTAATTATTTATTTACTAAAAACCACTGATTTGCCACACTATATGACAATTAAAGGCTGATAATGATGTTTCCTTTTTCTGACAGAGGCAGGAGGTTATGGGGTTGGAAAGAGAATTTTGGCCGACGCCCACTCTGAGTATGAACAGCTGAGACAGGAAAATGTGGCTACCATTCTGTCAAACGATGACAACTTTATGGACATGGTGTGTCGCGATGCGTGTGATGGACATGATGTACGTAGGACGGGTAAGGAGGAGTGCTGTACATCTATCTGTCCAAACTTATAGGTCTTCCATTACTCATTTTATTTTACCCCCACATTTGTCATATTGCATACAATAAAACTTTTATCTGTAACTCAATCAAAATTTTTGATTTAGCAGTAGTCCATTGATTTTCAATATTGATATGAAATTTAAGGGCTCCGACTTATGAATACAAAGTGACTGTGTGTGACTCGGGTGGCAGATGATCAGCCATGGGGGCCCACACCTTGTTACAGTGTGGAGTCATGCAGAGACTGTGTCTTCTTTGACCTTCGACCTGACTTTGACAGTTGGGTGTGTCAGGGTCTTGTGAATGTCTATAGAAATCAAACATGTCAAAGTACGTATGAAAAGGTACAAAATTATCAAATAGCAGTTTAGGATTTACAGTTTGGAGGTTTGTATATATACTGAATGAGGATTAAAAGTTTTGTAAGTATTGCCCGAGCAATTCATACTTGCATTGATTATTGACGGTATTGTACGTTTTACAGAGATGAAGCTGGTGTAGATACAGAGGAGGACTTCCTACCCAGCCCCATGGCCCGCTATCGTCAACTTCTCTTTGCCGCCCTCAAATTTTGTCTGGCCATGCTGACCTCACTGGGCATAGAAAACCAGGACTGTGGCAATCAGGTGAATAGTTTGTACAGCTATATTTTTTTAATGCAGAGCCCCTCATGGACTCAAAGCTTTATTTAGATAGTTCCCTAGAAAGTCTGCATATCAAGTAGAATTTGTCATGCTTTGACTTATGGATATCAGCATCAATTTACACGTTCTTGTAGGCATAATTTCATAGCTTACTTAAAGATAGATTAGAATCGAGTAATTGATACATTTAAAAAATATTGTCATGGGAATATAATTTAATGGGTAAGAGTGACCCACGGGATCCAGAAATATCAGACCCCCACAGACATTTTAAAGAATTGTTAACAATTCCATGCTGTTATAGGTGATGCAGTTTATCTTATCTCACGGAGAAGTTTTCCACGGAATTCTACGAGACAGGCATCCCAGGAGTTTAAGTCTCCCTGCTCTACGTGAACTAGCTCTAACTACAGCGGTTAACTGACTCACGCTAACTCAAGAGGTAAATACTATTATGTTTATGTTAAATTTTGTATTTGTGGAAGCCGATTTTGTTCATTATGTCATTTTTATAATAGTATTGTTTTTCTAAAGTTTAGTTAAAAAGTGTTCAAAGTATGTACATGTATGTATCCTCATTTTCATCTTCTTCTCAAAAACCACAGGCAAATTCAACTAAACTTGCCATTATAACCATCCTTAGGTAAAGAAGATTCAAGTTTGCTCAAATGAAGGGCTACACCCTCTTTCAAGGGGAGATAATTACAAATTAGTGAAAAAAATTTGGCATCATTTTAAAAAAAATGGTTCTCAAGATCGAACCACTGGGCCAGGAAAGATTAAACTCATATGATTTGAATCCTTCTCAGTTAGTGTAGATTCATGTTTCTTCAAATCATGAAACCCTGGGGGGG
>PRKT01000371.1:335395-350280 GCA_003671525.1 Saccostrea glomerata | reverse complement strand
GGGGGGGGGGGGGGGGGGGGGGGGGGGGTTAGAGTGGGGCCACAATCATGAATGGACAATCAAAGTTTTACAATGATTTTTTAGGAAAATCTTTAAAAATGCTTTTTAAGAACCGTGAGCAAAGCAGTGAATGGTCATATTTGTGTGAAATTAAAGCATTCTCAGGTGGTGTAAATTTAAGTTTGTTCAAATCATGAACCCTAAGGTTCAATAGACGATCAAATAGACGGTCAAAGTTTTACAGAGGGATATATATGTATAGGAATTAAATTCCAATGCGATTGTTGTAAAACACATTTTGATTGGCTAATGCACTGATGTTTGAAGTAGTAAAACGAGCATTGTGAATGCTTAATTCATCACCTATGAAAAATGTCTTTGGCTTTATATAAACCATTGTTTTGTTTAGGAATACTGTAAGTCCCGGACCCACTACAGCTTTGTGGAGGCCCTCATAAGGAGAGTAAGAAGACTATTGAGGCTCAACACGGGGATCGAGCTGATAAGTTTTAAAAACAGATATCTGTGGCTATATATACTGAAATAATCAATGTTGTCCATAAAATTTGACAAGACCTTTTAATATTTAGTACGTTCTACTGACAGTGCACTTACTGAGCTGATATCCAATGGAACTTGATGCATTTATATACCGTTGAAATCATTTTTGACCATGTATTAAAGATGTATGTGAATTAAAATGAAAACATCCGCATTAAAAAATTTCCTGAATCAGATCTCTCATCTTTGTTTTGGGTTACTTATACAGTCAAACCTTGTTATTTTGGGCCCTACGAGTCTTAATGAATCCATGAAGAAACATTGAAATAAAGTAGTTAATTTATCTTGGTCAATTAAGATTCTGAACTAAATTACATATAACTTAGCTTAAAAAGTATGTGCATTTATTTTAGATCTAAGGGCATTTTATTCTAACTACATCAAAAGTACAGTATAATCACAACCCTTCAGTGTGCAGTGCATGAAACAGGATCAACTTGAAAAATGTACATCATACTTCTTTCTTCATGCTTGCAAATATACATGGTATTCATTTTGTCATTTTGAAATATTGAAGTTTTTTTTCCAATGTAATGTTATATTTTTGAGAAGTCATTTCAATCTTGGGTAGAATTCTGAAACGATTGTTATTAATAATTGAATTTTTTATTTATATATATATTAAACCTTATTGATAATATTGAAAATATTAATTTTCACACAAACACACACACACATAAACACTAGAAAGTGAATTAATCTATATCTTGTTATTTTGGCTACTGGAAAAAATTCTGTCACAAACATGTCATTATTTAAAACACATTGATTACATGTATTTGATTTTCTTCACTTTACCACTGAGGTTCTCAGCCACAAAGAGGTTGTCTCTGGTGTCTACACATAAACCCAATGGAGACTGTAGATGACAGTTATCAATGTAACGGAGGAACTGTCCGTCCTGATCTAGGATGTGGATACAGTGGTTGTTAGTGTCTGCTGTCAGGATCTGACTCTGGCTGTCTGTTGTGATGCCGACTGGCTCAAATGGTCCCTTGTCAGTAGAGGGATGACCAGTGTATCTAAATCGGAGTTTTCCTGCCTGATTGACCACCACTACTGCACGGGCTTCATGGTCAGCTACACAGATATCCAGGTTTCTGTTCTCACTGATGTATCTAGTGTAACCAGGTGAATACAGAGGTTTACCTTCACTATCAAACTGAATGGTTTGTTTCTCTGTGGAGCCAGAATAACGGACAACTTTTGATTGTTTATAATCATCACTGTCCATGATAACCAGAAGGTCATCAGAGGATGTACTACAGACACCGTTAGGTTTCCATATCTGTAGTCTGATCACTTCCTGTGTCTGGTCATTCTTCACTATGTTTACAGTTCCTTTATCATAGTCAGTATAAACTAGATCTCTACTCCTTGTCACTGCTATGTTATATGGCCACTTCCCAGACTTGGTTTGGATTGACTTCAGTAGTTTGCCCTGGAGGTTGTAGAGTTTCATGGTATTGTCAGCTCCATGTGTCCAGATTTCTTCATCACTGAGACAGGTAACACTGTATAGCCTGTATTCATACCCAGTGTTTATTGTGGTGATGAGCTCTGGTTCATCAAGCAGTGGTTTGACTGGAGGACAGGATACAGCTTCTGGTGTCTTCATTGTGTAGCCATCTTCTTCTGTTGTAATGGATAATGATGACAGAGAACCAAACATTTGATGGAGCTGTTCTGTGTTGATCTGATGGGGCGTAAAACTTGGTAATGAAACGTTGATTTTCGGAGGTAAACTTCTGAATTCAGCATTCCTTGAATTGAAGGCAGAGGTTAGGGAGACATTATTGGAGTCCAGTATTTTCTTCAGATCAACTATGCACTGTTTAACATCAGAAGTGGTCTGTTTAATTTCTTTTTCCTGTTTATTAAGAGCAGCCAGGTGTTTAGATTTCATCTCATCAATTTCAGATTTCTGTTTGTTGACAATGATGTTAATTTCTCTGTGCCAGTCTTCTCCTTGTATGGTGACAGCTGTTGTCAGTTTCTCATAATGTTTTTCCAAATTAAGTTTTTCAGAGTTTAAATCTAATGCAATTTCTTCATATGTAGGACATATTCTTTTTTCTAGTTCTTTCAAATCGTTGTTTAAAATTTCTTTTATAAAGCTGGGATTCTGTAAGACATCTGTTAATTTATGCCCATGATGTTTATCAGAGGAGATGCAGGTAGAACAGACAGGAATATCACATTTCTCACAGTAAAGTTCACAATGTTTCTGGGTGTGGTTTGGACATTTTGGGTAATTAACGTTAGGAGTAGATTTTCTGTTTTTGTATGGTACAACTTTGTGTCTTTTAGATGAATCAGAGAGATGTTCCCCTACACAGGCCTTACACAGGTTAATCTGACAAAGTTCACAATGACTCTGTAATGCAGCTCTTTGACACAGGTCACAGAGGAGGAGAACTTGAGCTCTGTCCAGGGGGTCCATCACTGGGGTTTTGGTTAAAAAATCAGATGACCCTGTATAATGTAAAAGGAGGCATGGGTCACTGACTACAGAAATGTTAGCAATTTTAAAATAAATAAAATATAAGCGTTATATTTTGTTAGAAAAATTGTAAGACAGTGTCGGTTTAGAAATAACAGGAAGGATCTGTATTTGTAGTTTTAAATTGGCATGTAAACTTTTCTTATGATTGATAAAAAAATCAGAAAAAAAATGTTAGATAACAGCTCAAAGGAGTTCATGTAGTTAAGAAATATGATCTATCTAAAGTGGCCCGCTCATGCAATTTATCTAATGTATTATACATGTACTAGACTTGAGATCAATAATGATATCTGGAAATGTTTTTCAGCAAGTTAAACATGTTAAAATTTTCTAAATATAATCTAGCCTCACCTGTAAATCCAACATGGCCTCCCTGATAATCCCGTACTTCACAATTTACTTCCTTGTCTTTGTTCTAAATATTTACCTGTTACCAGGTCACGTGATTTAAATACCTCAGCTATCTAAATATCAACCTGTGTAGAGAGTACGTTTAAATTAAAATAGATTAAAATTAAGGGGTGTAATTAACAATAGCTACCGTATATGGTCATTAAACCCATGAAAATGAACTTTAGAGTCACCCTGTCTATCTTTTATCTCCAGCTTTGTATCATCTTCGCCAGCCATGGTTTCCGATCCGAAATCTACTTTACAACCCTAGGGTTGTAGAGTAGATTTTGGATCGGAAACCCTTGGCTAGCGAAGATGGCTTTGTATATATCCATCATATTTTTGTCTATACGAAAAGTCTTTGAAATATTTTCTCCCTTAATTTTGTAGACGTTTATTATAATATGAACTATACACGTATACCTGGCATTTTCAGATAAGTTTTTCTAAGATCTAACGACGGCTGACTTCATGCAACAGTGGTGTAGCATCGTTTTTGAAAGGGGGCAGCCTGAGAAAATTTTTTTTACTTACCTGAAAAAGTTGACAAGTAAAAAAAAAACGTTTTTCTCAGTGTCAACTACTTCAGTACCAATTCTAATACTTCATTTTCGGTACATCACTTAAAAAGTCTAAAATTTGGGAGGGGGGGGGCAACAACTAGGTTTTCAATTAACATTTACTATAGTAACAGTAAGAGTGGGAAAAAAAGGGGGGGCAGCCCCCCCCCCCCCGTTGCTACGCCCCTGTACAATTAAGGATATGCAAAAAATGCGATAAAATAAACTCTGAAAGCAGACATTTTCTTTTAATTGCACAAATGGTCAACATCTTATCTAGCTGCAGATCTGTAGCGTTATGGTTTTATATATTTGTCTTTTTTATCCACCTTTGAACCATTTATATATAGTTGTCTCTACAGGCAATAAACTCGCTTGAAGTCAATATTCAGCAATATAACAAATAATTTTAATCAAGCGAGTTTATCACCTGTAAAGACGAGTATAAAGGGAATTCCCCCAAAAGCGCTAAAAAAATATTGAGCCATAAATTGCATGCACCTTTTTTGCATAATTACAGGATCTGTAGCGTTATGGTCAAAGACAAATATTTAAAACCATAACGCTACAGATCTGCAGCTACATCTTATCTATAACTTTATGCTATTACATAACATAAATTGCTCTATAGAACATTTAATTGATACTTTCACACACAGGCAATTAACGTTATTTATTTTTATTTTAATTATTAGGTAGGGAGTATATTTTTTATTAAAAGAAAAAAATAAGTAACGTGAGGTGTTGAGCTTGCACATGAATCATATGTATTCCTTTTGAGAACTTTCCTTTGGTACCAGTAATTTTGATATTTCTGTATATAATTTTTTCTTCATTATATATCACTGACAGTATTTATAAAAAAATTTTTTATTGAAATATTTCAATTATTTCAAATAGTTTCACTCAAATTTAGTCATGAAACACGGAATATTGACCCTGATCACCAGACACAGACTTCCTGTGTACTGCTACGTGTATATAGATTTTGGACATCTTGGGTATTGGGGGTCTCCAGGTAAATAACACCACTGTTACCTAGACCACTCCCCCTCCTCAGGTAACCGTACGGTAAAAAAATTGGGTCTTTAAGAACTTGGAGTATGATCTGATAAGTTATGAAAAACTGAAAACCCTGATCGGTATAACTTTTTACCGGGGGGGGGGGGGGGGGGGGGGGGGTAAGGAGGCAATAATTTTATCATGTTTTAATTGTAGTTCTTGATCTTAGAGTTTGAAATATATTTGAAAACTTTAATCTTGGTCTATATAGAGCTTTAATCAACTGAATCAGTGTTTCACAAGATCATCTTCTTTTCAAATTGTCTGATTTGAATTTAAAAAACCTGTTCATGTGCTGTATTCACTTTTTATGTCAAATTTGCATCGGGTTCAAGATTGGAAAAATATTAGTTTCATATTGGCGTCAAATCAAAAAACCTCAAAGTAGCCAATCAGCAGTTGTACACTGGGCCCATAATATTAGAAGTGACACGAAAAAGTAGGTAATCTATATCCATAATGTTCTGTTTTCTGTTATCCTAAAAGCCTAAAAGCAACGTGTTTGAAAAAAATATGTGTTACGATTGACAGAAAAAGATGCAAGAACATGAAGAATCAGTTACCCCTTTTAATTTTATTTATGAAACTGAACGCCTTTTTATTGTTCTATTTGTGCAAATCTTTGACAATCATAGACTAATTCTGGACAGAAATAATACACTGTACAAGTACAATGTAAATGAGATATAGATTAATACGCATATAAGTACTGTGTAATGGATATCAACCTGAATACTGGTAGAGCACCTGACTAGTGATACTGAGATCCTGGGCTCAATTCCTTGTCCAGCCATACATTTTCTCCTCTCCTTTTTTAACTGAATTTAATTTAATAGCTATATACAGTAAAACGCAGTTATAGCGAAGTCCTGCCAGGGACCTGTGAATTTAATTTGCTGTATTTGTAATTTGTTATATCCGTATAAGAAATTCATATAACAGTATATAGCGAGTTTGCTATAGGCATGTTTTCCCTCAAATATTACTACCATACTTACGTTAGGGAAGCAAATATTACCAAACATACCTTCGATAACCAAGGTTTTATTATGATTTGAATTTTATCTACAAATGCTGAAATTAAATAAGTCCAGCAGGTCCATACAGGGCAGTGTCCAGAGTATGGGCCCAGCAGGTCCATACATGGCAGTGTCCAGAGTATGGGCTCAGCAGGAACCATAGGGCAGTGTCCAGAGTATGGACCCAGCGGGTACATACAGGGCAGTGTCCAGAGTATGGGCCCAGCAGGTACATACAGGGCAGTGTCCAGAGTATGGGCCCAGCAGGTCCATACAGGGCAGTGTCCAGAGTATGGGCCCAGCAGGTACATACAGGACAGTGTCCACCAGAGTATGGGCCTGTCATACAGGACAGTGTCCAGAGTATAGACCCAGCAGGTACATACAGGGCAGTGCCCAGAGTATGGGCCCAGCAGGCACATACAGAGCAGTGTCCAGAGTATGGGCCCAGCAGGTACATACAGGACAGTGTCCAGAGTATGGGCCCAGCAGGTCCATACAGGGCAGTGTCCAGAGTATGGCCACAGCAGGTACATACAGGGCAGTGTCCAGAGTATGGGCCAAGCAGGTACACACAGGGCAGTGCCCAGAGTATTGGCCCAGCAGGTCCATACAGGGCAGTGTCCAGAGTATGGGCCCAGCATGTCCATAAAGGGCAGTGTCCAGAGTATGGGCCCAGCAGGTACATACAGGGCAGTGTCCAGAGTATGGGCCCAGCAGGTCCATATAAAGCAGTGCCCAGACTATCGGCCCAGCAGGTCCATATTGGGCAGTGCACTAGGCCAAGTTTAAAAAATTCTTTTTTTTTTGCAGTTGCCAACCTATTATTTTTAGACTGAGTCAGTGGGTAGGCATTCTTTTTTTTTTTTTTGAAAAAAAAAATCAGATTTTTGCCAGATAACAAATAAAAGAGGTTTTCATACACCTACTAGACATGAATAGGCTCACTTCTTGTTATAAACCACTGATCCATAAAAAAGTGTCAAAATTTGAAAACGAATCGAAATTAAATTACCAAATGGCTAAAAAAAAGTTAGGGTCGGGTGCATTTTCAGTGGGTTGGTAGGCAACTGCAAACAAACTTAATTTTATTTTAGGCCTTATGGCCTAGGGATGGTGGGAAGTCCCTAGAAGCTTGTTTGGTTTAAAAAATTGAAGTTTATCCAATTGCTGATGGGGCTGCAAATTTTTACTTATGCTCAACACTCAAGGTAATCAAGCATCAAGGGATCTCTTTTGTGTCAGCCGTCTACTGCTACACTGGTCCTTGGTTAACATTTAATTGTCTTATCATAGGGACTGGTCTACATGTCCCACATTGGGAATTGAACCTGCAATTGAAGGATCAACTCCTTACTCTGTGACTCTAGAGCAGACTCCCTACCCACTGTGTCATGCAGACAAGTTATTAGTTATTGAGAGCAAGAATCAAGTGATTTCACCAAACACATACAAACTTTAGATTGGCTATACTTGTATTTTATACTGACTTTACGTGTATTATGTAATAGTACATTTTAATTCAATTAACATGATAAATAGACTTGTAAACTAATTCAAAGTTTATAAGAAATAGATTTTTTTTTCAGCTGAGCAGTCCTGTTGTTGTTCTAACTGAGAAGTGGCAGAATGAGGGCAAATGGTAGTGTATAGAAGCTTCCAGCAGGTACCCCCTCTCCCCAATGACCAATCAAAGTTTTACATAGAAATATATAAGAAATTTTTTTTTAAATCTTCTTCCCAAGAACCACTGTGCAGAAGAGATGAAACTCCTAGGGAAGCATCTTCAGGTAGTGGAGATTCAGTTTTGTTTAAATCATTCCCCCCCACCCCCTCCCCCAATGGCCGATCAAAGTTTCACATAGAAATATATAGGAAAATTCTTTTAAAATCTTCTCTGGAATAGCAAAGGCATGAATGATCATATTTTTATGGAAGCATCCTCATGTAGTGGACATTCATTGACAAGTTTGTTCAAATCATGACCCTAGGGGATAGGTATGGGCCACGACATTGAATCCAAGTTTTACATAGAAATGTGTAGAAAAAAATCTTTAAAAATCTTTATTTCAAAAATAGCAGAGCCATGATCAGTTCTATTCATATGGAAGCATTCTCAGGTAGTGTAGATTCAATTTTGTTTGAATCATGACCCCTTGGGGTAGGGCAGGGCCACAATGAAAGTTCAAATGTAAAGGGCAATAAAACCACAGGTAGTCATAGAAATATGTAAGTGTAGTAAGGTCACATTTAATAAAACTTGTTAAAATATAAAATGTGTTTGATTATATTATTTAATGTGATTTTAATGTTTACCTGGCCATGTGCTTGTGTTATGATTTGTGTTGTGTACTATGTTTTGTCCAGTTGGTAGTGTCATGTGATCCATTATTTTGGTAATTGAGGGCTTGCCCTTTCCTGCTATTGGTTAGGTCAGTTAGGTCATTTGAGTATAGCTCTACAGGTTTGTCAGGTGGTAGATTTCATGCAGTTCATGCTTTTCACTTTCAACTGAGACCTTGGTCCTGATAGCAGCAGGTTAGATTTCTCCTACTAATTTTACTAATTTTGTTAATTAATTCTCTATACTTTTGACTATGACATTTAAAGTAAATATAAAGTTTATCTAAAGTTAAAGATTTAAATGAGTTAATACTTTTGTTCAATTAAAGGTTTTATTGGTTTTAAATAATCTGAATGTTGAAAACTACATTTAAGTGTGTATGCAGCACCTTGAACTGTTTTATATTATTTTCATAGCAGCAGGTGCTGGTTTCCCATTTTTTTGCATTGTTCAGTCATTTACAAGCCTCCAGACACATTGTCTTTGGTAAGAACATGTCTTTGTTATTTTAGATATTTTTATTACTTTGAATTGGTTAATGGAGCTATTGGCTATAAAGTATGTTTGACAAATATTTTTGATCTACCAAGCTTAATCACCAGAATCTATTTTTTACTTCTATTTTTTATGTTTTATCTGTAAAGCCCTATGAATCTGTTCAGTTGAAATTAAGAGTTATTGCCCTTTGTTCAGAGTGCAGTACTGTATATATTTATGATGAGGTAAAGCATAATATTGAACATTTTGTCATATACTATTATATTTCATGTGATGTATGTTTGTTTATGCTTGTAATTATTTGCTTTTCAGATTTACATGTATTTATATTCATGTTTATAATTTTAGGGCTCGATCATCATCAATCATTGATCCATATAATAAATTCATGAACCCTGACAGCGTCTTATTCTTATTGGACCTGTAACATTTGGCGCCCACGTTGGGACCCTCAGCACTGCAAGACTGATGTTCGTGTGATGGTGGATAGGAAACCCCCACTCGTTGACCAGAGAATACCTACTCTGCAATCGGAGGAAACCTACTCTGAGACTGGAGGACCTCCACCCTATACCGTGTGATCAGAGGATCAAGGACCAGATCTGTGTACATTAACTCATTGACTGTGTAAATTCCTCAGTGATGTATTCAAGCAGACTGCATAGAAAACCAGTACTGGTAGGACATGTAGATTAAGTTTAGTTAGAATTTTGCTGGTATTTGTTTACATTTCTCAGCCTGATCAGCTGATTTTTACTTCCTGTTTAAGACAAGGAGTCTCAAGATTTGTCTGTCTGTTGTTATCTATCCTATTTTGAATTCATTTTACTTGGTTTGCTAGAATTACATTTTATTTACAAATTCTCTGATAATTTGTAAGGTTAATTTTTCAAATCTTATTTCATTTTTTTTTTGAAAGTTCATTGAATTATTTTTTTGTTGTTGTTTACATTCATTTTTTTTTCAATTTTTCTGAAATCATCTTTTGAAATTTAAATCAAATCAAATTTCATTTCATTTTTTAAATTTAATTTTATATTTTAAATTTATTTTCAAAATTTAGTTGACTTTATTTAAAAAAAAAAGACAATTGACAGTTCTCAATTTCTATTAACTTTGATTACTAATTAATACTAATTACAGCCCAGTAGTGTAGTTATAGATATATAGTTCTAGTACAGACATAGCATAAAGCCCCTTGTCCACTGGCTGACATTTATCGTGGTGTATACATTTAGTTTGTCTGTCCGTCATTACATAAGCCCATTTGTCATTCATTGCTTGTGTGTTTGTCAGTTGGTTTAGTTCTGATGCACTTAGAGTACCTACTCCATTCCCATGGTTATCCATTGTCAGTGTGTTTGTTGGTTGGGTTTATGATTTGTTGTTGAAGGTGTCTAAGATTATATATCCCCCTCTGCATTACTTAGTCATAGTACTATTAGATATTTAGATACTTAGTACTTGTGCACATTCGCGTTGCATATCGTATAATAGATCAAATCGCGCTTCGGGTATTTCAAATTTATACTCGCGTGCATTATCATGACGCTGCTGAGTGACCCGAACAACAGTGTTAAACAGACCCTACTGGAGAATGCAATTACAAAGCTGTGTGTCTTCCTTGGCAGGGAAAAAGGTACTCAAAATTAGGCATTGAAAAATACTTTTCTGAACAAGATTTAATTCTACAATCTGAATTACGGATGTAAAGTTAAAACATGTTTGAGTTGTGGTAGTTGTTTGAAGTTTATTCTCATTCTCTCACCTGATATAGAGTAAATGTGGTTTAGGATGGTTGATTTGAATTTTTAGAAATGTTAATTTCTGTATTTAATTTTCAGCCAGTGATGTGTTGCTGTCTCACATGATTACTTTCCTCCATGACAAGGTAAGATAACTCAGGTTTTGTTAAATAATATTTAAAATTATAAAATCCTATGTGAATTTAAGAAAACTTTCTCTGATCAGTGATAAGGTATGTGTACTGTATACAGGGTTATTTTCACCAAGTGTTATTTTCACCTTTTCACAGTTGCAAACAATTTTTCCCCAATTTGAATTCATCCAGTTATAGCTTTGTTTAAGAAATTATACTGAAATCTTTGATTTTGCCCAAATGAGGGTAGGTGGAAGGGGCAAAAATTTCCCTGTATACGGTATTTAGAATAGCAGGCTTCATGTCTTAGAGACTTTGGAACAGACGATAATGTGCTGATTTATGAATACAGTTAAACTCGTTTTTAATTAGTACAAACACGGATAATTTGCGAATCCACAGATATAGTGAAGTTATCATGGGTCCCCAAACTATATTGATTTAACTAATTCCTTATATGGATATAATGAATCAGGGATATAGCGAATTATTTTCAGAGGTCCCCTGGACTTCGTTATAACCGAGTTCTACTGTATCTCTAAGGAATCTTTTATAAATACAAAATATGACACAGACATGTGTAGCGCTAAATTCATGATTACTGACCAACAACTCATACCCAGTGATTTCGCTAAAATTTGAATATGCCAAATTACACTGTGTGTAACATATACATTATATTCTTGTTTTTCAGACTGACTGGCATCTCCGTGGCTCCTTCTTTGACGACATTGTGGCAGAGCTGCTCTGTACTGAAGCCACTTATTGACCAGGTGTGAAAATCGAGTGATTATAATTATAGCCAGTCAAATCTTACAGAAACAATGATAATTAAATCCCCAATGGAAATAATGATTTCACAGTATAAACTTTATTTTCTGTTTCATAAGGCCTTAGTGACCCAGAAGAATTCGTGGTACACAAGACGTTAGGTGCTCTACAGGCTCTTACAGAATTAGGTCTCATTCAGAAATCCATGCTTCAGGAGTTCTTACATGAAGTGGTCCCTTTTTTGGCACACCCTGTAAGTAACCTAATAAAAATGTGACCAAGTTATTACATATATCTTATTTCATATATTTATTTAGGCTAATACATGTACTGTGCTCACTTTTGTAAACATATTTTTTATTCGATTATTTGAATCAAGGGAGTAGAATTCTAACATTTTGAAAAAGCTTTTGTCCAACACTCTTTTGTAATCTTATTCCTGACTGGCGTATTTTTTAAGTCAGCTCAATCCACTTGCGCAGTAGATCTGGGTATAAGTACTCATGTTCGATGGAAATAACTTGTCCTGCCAGCCAGTTTTCAAGGTCACAACTCCACGAGGCCGTGCAGTCTGTAAAGGTATTAGCTTTTGAAATACTTTTCTTTTTCTGTGTTAGAACCCCTCTGTATACACGAGTGTTTAGTTACCTCAGAATGCTGAGATACTGTAAACCAACTATTATTCGCGACGACTTTATTTCGCGATTTACCAGGGATAAATTGGTTGGCGACGATTAATTTTCACGATCAAGCTTTTTTGGATCTTTTATCTATAGACAAATAACACTTCAAGGACTGGTTCGTGGTGAGAAATATTCGCGATGACGAGGCTCTCGCGAACTTCACGAAAATTTCTTGCACGCGAATAAAAGTTGGTTTACAGTAAGTGTTAGAACCCCTCTGTACACACCAGTGTTTAGTTATTATAGTATTATTAGAGGGGTGTATGTACAATAGCCACAGATAAACTGTTTCAGGCAGGTCCTCCGTTCTTCTCATGTCTATCTACTTCTCACAGTAAATATATTCATGATTTTAGTGGTGGGAAATTTAAAAGATTATACTTAATTTTTTAAAGTTTCATTTTCATTTTTTTTTAAGTATGAAATAATTACACATTATGCTTCTTTCAGATTTTTCTGCTGAATGCCCTTCAGAACATCTTTGACTACATCCTGCGGGTCAGTCAGCCGGACCAAGTGTTTGATATTCTGAGGGTCAGTCAGCCGGACCGAGTGTTTGATATTCTGAGGGACAGTCAGCCGGACCGAGTGTTTGATGTTCTGAGGGAGAAGCAGTATATTCGGTCCATCAGCCGGCAGGGGCATCCCATCATCTATCTACCCCGAGTTAGATCATAGACAATGACCCAGGTGATTCAGCATTCAGTAAATTAAGAATTAGGTTAAAAAAAAGAAGCATAAAGATTTCTCTCACATTTAATCAAGGTTTATGTGTCTTAGTTTTTTACTGGAGGAAAATCTTTTTGTAGGTTTTTAAGAAGTTGTCTTCCTTTGGTATGGATGAATCACATGAAGATTAAACTTCTTGTAAGTACAATGTATTTAAAATTATTGTCTTTCATACATGTATGACATTTAAGGGCCCATATTCTAAATATCTCAATGACCTGAGAGTGACACCATCAGTTTCTGATGCTGAGCTGAGCATTAAATGTTTTCAGGCCATGAAAGATTACATAATGAAATTACACAGATCTAGAGCAGGGTAAGCAAGCTCTCAACTTCATTTCTGACAGTAAAATTTGTTCATAAACTGTTCATGTTAATTTCTCTATTATAAATTCAGAGAAGCTTTCAATATTGGTTTGATTTTGATAGATAATTTTCAATTTTCTGTTAAGGTCTGTGGAGACTCAACAAGAGGCTGGGTATTCCCACGGTAGATTTTGTATCGTGGGCCCAAGTAAAGCAATTACAAGGAGACATGCTGAATTACTGAAACAGAAAGATCCAAAACAGCTGGGAGTGGATCTAAGTGCTTCCAGGTTTGTGTACTGTAAATACTACTGACTGTACACAGTGTTTTCCTGTTGTTAAGTAATATCAGTAGTGCAAAATTCAGTTGAATCATGATTAAAATTTGGAGCACGGTGGGTTACAATTTTATTCGAAACGTTTGCATAAAATTACTAATAGATAAGTTTTTACCCCGATACATGGAGAAATTTTGCTTCCAAAAAATGAAAATGTTGATATTCATTGATGTAAGTGATTTTCTTTTTTTTTTTTTTTTTGGTTTTCTAGTCGTTCTTCTAAAAAGACAAATCCAAAGGACCCATCTGTAAACATGGTGAGTAGCTGTATAGTGTTACTCTACATTTTTTTGTTACAGACAAAGTTATCTAAAAACCAAAAATGCCTACATTTTAATTTACAAAAAAAATATTATTATAAAGGGATCTGTTAATGGTAACTTAATATTATTTTATGATATTGTATGGATATTTCAGAACTAAGTGGAAGAATATGTTTGGCTCCAATGAATCAGATTCCTCCTCCAATACTTTCTCTCCAAAAGCCCGGACTCTACAGAAAACTGCCGAGAGTCTGGAGAGGAAGCTAAACACTTCACAGACCCTGAGTCAGGCATCATCTTCATCATCGGGAAGCTTTGTAATGATGTCACAGAGCCAGGGGTCATCTGAGGGGTCAGTCACAGAGTCAGGGGTCATCTGAGGGGTCAGTCACAGAGTCAGGGTCATCTGAGGGGTCAGTCACAGAGTCAGGGGTCATCTGAGGGGTCACTATGATCTCTGACAGAGAAAGGCACAGACAAAAACCCCACCAGTAAGAATCTCCATGTATAAGTATCTCATTTGCTTGAAAAATTTTAATTTACTGTGCTGATAAACATGTGATATACATGTAGATGTATTGTATTGTATGTTTTAGTGCTAAAATACTACTGCTATTTGAAACATTTAATCCTAAAAAAATACAATGTTTCGAATTACAGCAAAATATCCCTGTAGTGTAAGATAGTCCTGAGGAACATTGTCCACAAGGAGCGGGAGTTGTAATCAACCGAGTCTAAAGACTTACTGGAGATAGCCCGGGAAAGGAGGCCCCCACCCAGTAACTGGAAACCTTGGGAAAGGAGGCCCCCACCCAGTAACTGGAAACCCTGGAAGAGGAGACCCCCACCCAGTAACTGGAAACCCTGGGAGAGGAGGCCCCAACCCAGTAACTGGAAACCCAAGGAGTGGCGGCCCCCACCCAGTAACTGGAAACCCTGGGAGAGGAGGCCCCCACCCAGTAACTGGAAACCC
>PRKT01000371.1:299511-334843 GCA_003671525.1 Saccostrea glomerata | reverse complement strand
GTCAACAGGGGGGGGGGGGGGGGCAGAAAGTACTGATTAATGACCTGTATAAAAAGAAAAGTGCATCATCAAGGGGAATAACTCTTCTAAGCACTAACATTTGTCTGGTCTATGTAATACTATTCAGCAATGACTTGATTGAAATTTAACTGCCTTAGCCTAATAATTTGTTATTATATACTAGTACATGTACATAATTAAAGAATGTGTTATCTACTAGCAGGATCCAAGTTTCTCAAGACCATGCATTCTTTGCCAGGGCTTCCAATGATGGTACAGTCAAATTATGGGAGTCTGAAAAACTGGAGGGAAACAGTGTTAAATGCTAACTGCTCTAAACAGACCTCAAGAATACTTCTGTACCTGGTAAAATAACAAATTACTTTGATATACACTGTATTATGTCATTGATTTTCTTTTTTATGAAAATCCAATTTTCTTTAAATCGTCAGAAAAATAATTTAAAATGAAAGAGAAATATATGTGATTTTTTAAAATTATCTGAATTATACTTGAATATAGACACATATAAGTGCTGATTATTGCTTTGTTTGATAAGGAGAGAAAGTGGAAGGTTTAGTTTTCTGTGAAGCTCCTGGATCTGCTTTCTCTCTGGCCACATTCACTGACATAGGGGCAATCAACAATTACAAGTCAGTAGTGTGTTTTATATATTGAAGATAGAAATAAATGAATTGTTTCTTTTATTGATTTGCTTTTTTTAACAGGATAGAGACAGGAAAGGCCACTTGGAACAAAGCTATTAATGTGGACAAGTCCGACTATGGAAACATAGTAGATCTCGTGCACATACTTTGATACAGGTACAGCACTGTACAAATACATGTACCTTGACATAACATGATTATTTAGATATGTACATGTATTAAGAAATAGGAAATTTTATATTTTGTGTAAAGTTGGAAAAGAATTATGAAGAACAAAGGAAAATGTTTAAATGTTGTCTTAAGTTTTTGTTCAACAATAGCGAAGCAATGATTGGTCATGGGACTACTTTTGGATTTAAACTTTTCAATAATAAACAAATTTCTCATTTTTCTTAGCCACATTGCTTAGGTGAGCGGTGTGGCCCATGGGCCTCTTGTTTTTTTCGAAGAGCTACAGTTCTGCAGCTATGGTATAGAACTGATTTTTTAAATGATTATAGATTCTCCTACACTCTCACCATATTATGTCCCATCATCAGTCACGAAATCCTGACCACCAAGTCAAAGATCACCACGTAATGTCCCATCGTCATCGACCACTTAGTCCAAGAGAAAAAGATCTGACAGAAACCAGTACTCAGAAACATGACATCATCGGTGATTTCGACCTGTGACTTGATTAAGAAAGACCCCGACCCAGAATTCTCTGTGTGTAAGGTTTTTTACTTAACATTAATTGTTTATTACATTCATATGTATTTATAACCCCTCATTTCTTTGTATTCTCTTTATATCTACCCTTAATTAATGTAAGTATTTGTGAAGCCTTATTTTAATTGCAAATTTTTATCAAGTTAAATAATAATAGTTTATTTCATTCAGTACATTTATAGAATATAATTGTAAACTACTTTAACAGTTTGGTAATTTTATTGACAGGATACATGTAGGACATGTATATTTAGCAGTGTGTTCTTAACAGTTTAGGATTAGATATTCATAAAGTAAATTACGGTAGAAAAATCTTAGATGGGTCTACTTTATGTTCACTTTTTGCGATATTTTTTTGGGGAAAGTTAAAACTGCAAAATTTCCTTAGCTGGAGAATAAAAGGAAACTTCCATTCTCTTTTCTCTGTTTGTAGATTGACTGTGAAATACAGTTTTTATTGGGCGTGATGCAGGACAAGCAGAAGAAATAAACAAACATGCAGACCAGTTTCAGCGGATCTCGGAGACGCTCTCCATTCTTAACCGGGTCAAGGACAGCATGCAGAACCTGGTCCCCAAGGTGGAGTGCTTGAACCGGATGTTACTGCCTGAGGACCGACTGGAACCGCTGAGTCTGAAGAGTCAGTTGTTAGAACCAGATGTTACCACCGGAGGACGGACTGGAACCGCTGAGTCTGAAGAGCCAGTTGTTAGAACCAGATGTTACCACCGGAGGACGGACTGGAACGGCTGAGTCTGAAGAGCCAGTTGTTAGAACCAGTTGTTACCACAGGAGGACCAACTAGAAACGCTGAACCTGAAGAGCCAGTTGTTAGAATGAGATCCGGATGAAGAGCAGGGGGACCAGTAAAATGTAAAAATAGTTTAAATAGAACTGGTTACTTTTATTTGTAGTGTGAACTTATTTTGTTAATGAACTTAAAGTTCTCAATTGTGTTCATTTAAATTTTTATACATGTCATACTGAATTTCAAGCTTCCACTTTGATATTTGATATCATTTGTTGTTGAGAACTTGGATAATTAACAATGTTTTCATGTCTAGAACTTCCTTGGACTACCTAATTTTAGATTTTTTAAAAATAATTCTCATTTTCAAATTACTGCAAGTTGGGTCTAGTCTATTTATATCTAGATTACATGAATTTTTCGAACATTTATCATTGAGACACAATTGTACTACATTGTACATGTATGTAGTATCTCTCCCTAGAAAGTAAACTTATATTAGGTATGGTGACTATTGACCAGTTATTCAAAAGAGTTATTGCCCTTAGACCATGAAAAATTTCTCATTTTTTTCTTTCTTTGTTGACCCGGTAGTATATGTATTGGGTTAATTTGCATTATACATGTATATATTTCAAATTAAAGGACAGGTGATACAAACAAATGGATGTATGGACTAGCTGATATTTATTTAACATTGTAATTTGGTTGTGAATGATGTAAAATGTTGAATTTCTAAAATGATAAAAAGGTGTTTTTAAAATTATTAACTTTCTATGATTTGTTCAAAATGTTACCTTTTTTGCCATCATCCTTATAAATATTTACTTTTATCACTAATATGACATTTTTTATGAAACTTTTATATGAAAAAAGTACAAATTTATGCTGTTATTTTTTTTTAGAAAAAAAGTTTGTATCTTATGTCTTTTTATTAATCAGTGTTCAAGAGAGTTATTGCCCTTTAACTGTGGAAATTTCTTATTGCTCACTGTTAAGATGCCTGATATTGAAAAACTAATCTGTAGAATTTATAATTTTTAATTAATAATTATATCTTCATTAATTCATAATTAGAACATACATTTTTTTTTATATACATGTCAGTTTTATATAACTTTCTTCAAGTCATGTGAAATAAGATTGTTATACCTTTAAAAAATTGTTTCTATACAAATCTATACAGAAAAAAGTCTAACATTTTTAATGTTTTGCTGAGCGGGCATAAAAAAATCGATGTTGGACCGCTGAGTGAAATGTTGGACCGCTCGGAGAGATGTTGGACCGCTTACGTCACAGAATGGGCGGAGCTTAATCTCATTTTCATTATTTGGCTTTAAACAGTGACAGATCTAATGTTACATTATGGAATATAGTACAAAATACATGTATGTCAAAAAATATATAATAAAATGAAAGGTATAAGAAAACATTTGTTGACAGAGTTCTCGGGCAAAATGCGTTTTGTCGGACCCTCGGCCTAACGGCCTCAGGCAGACAGTTTTGTTCTTGGGTCCGACAAAACGCATGTTGTCCTTGAAACTCAGTCAATAAATGTATAATGTTGGTATTCAATAAATTTTATTTTAATGTAGTGTTTTTACTGGTAAATATTACTATTTGTTCAGACATTACTCTTGTAAATTTGATTTGGGAAATCCATGGATTCATTAATTATGGTAAAAACACTTTTTCAAATAATAAAAATCAAGAAATCTTCATTGGTTTCTGTTCAAATAATCAGATTAAATCAACTTATGAATATTTGTACATGCATTTATAAAGTTTTTTAATACTTTGTATGTTTTGATTTTATTGATATTAAAACATTCAGTACACATACAGTGTATTGCTCTATATTATAATGATGGTTAAGACTCAATAAAGGGTCGCCCACATGGTGCAGTTGAAGAGTGTCTGCTTCATAGAGTCAAGGAGAGGGGTTCAAATCTCACTGTGGGACATGGAGGTCACCAATCCTTTGGATGAGGCCAAATATAGGGGGGTCTTGTATGGCGGTGGACGCTGGCACGAAAAATCTCTCACTGCTCAATTAATGACCCTGAGTGTCAAGTAGAGGTTAAAGTTTGGAGCTCTCCATTGTCAAGTGCTGCAGGTCCCATTTCTATTTAAGTAACAATGTCTTATTTTGACCAAACTTGCATGCATGATACATGTAAGTATGCACACTAATGAACTTGCCTCAGTTGCTGGATCTGACCTACATCTTCTGGATGAGTTTTTGGTGCAGGTCTCATTTTCAAGTAATGACAAGTCCTATGTAGACCAAACTTGCAGGGATGATACATCTATGGATTCATACTACCAAGATTGCTTCAGATGCTGGATCTGACCTTCATTTTCCACATGAGTGAACAGGTTAATGTTTTTGGTGCATACATTTAATTTTAATAAGTAATAAGTCCTATGTAGTCCAAACTTGCAAAGATGCATACTTCCAGGCTTGCTTCAGATGCTGGATCTGACCTTCATTTTCTGCATGAGTTAACAGGTTAATGTATTGGTGCAGGTCTTATTTCCAAGTATAACGATAAGTCCTATGTTTACCAAACATTATCTTGCATGGATGATACATCTAAGGATGCATTATATCAGGCCTGCTTCAGATGATTTTTGCTTTGCTAAAGTGAGCTAAATGTCAATTATCTCTTGGGTAAAGGGGATTCAAGTTTGCTTAAAATTTTGTTGTTTTTTTTTCAAATTTAAAGATGATAATTACAGTCACACCTCATTATCTCTACCTTGATGATATCCAAGGAATTAAGAAATCTGTGGTCTGGTCAGGAGTTCCCAATCACTTTGACGTATCCATTGTATTCATCATATCCATCTTTGAGATGCATGTACCAAAGTTCAACTGTATGTTGTGATAATTGTGCGGTGTGATTTTAACATCTCAAGAACTAGTGTGGACCAGAAAAATTAAACTTATGTGGAAGCTTCCTGATAAAGTGTAGATTCTAAATTGTTCAAAATCATAATGTTGGGTGGGGCTACACTATATGAGAAAAATGATTTTAAATTTTTTTTCATGATGAACAAGACCCTGATCACCAATATTAAGACACATTCCTCAAAGCTAAACATGATTAGTAAGAGGACAATCGGCAATCCTTGGCTGACTCCGCTATGCTCGCTTCAAACCTCAGATAGGTGGAGGCCAATACAGTCATCAGGTCAATACATTTTTCCACCAGAAACTGCATGTCATTCATTTTATACATGTATTTCACTCCGTAACTTCTTCAGATATGTCGAATGAAATCGAAGTGAATACCTACATGTAGGTCATATTTAAGCCAATGGTTGAACGACCAAATTTTCCTCTATCGTCGGCTGAAAAACTTGATCACCCGACAGTAGTCTCGACATCAGGCGATGCTGAGCAGTCACATTAATTCCTAAGAGCACTGGTAGACGGTCTCTTTGTTATTGATTCTTCCATGTACACTGTATACTGCTTATAATTACAACCATCTTTGAAAACCAAGAACATAGTGTTAGGGGTACCACAAAAGTATAACAATTGAATGACATTCAAATAAGATCACATGACTGAATCAGCACCTTTAACGTCTGAGGTTAGTGTGCGAGGTATGAGCCACCCGAGAAGTTGGGAGTGGTAAAAGGAATGTGTCTGCCATATATTCGATAGGACTCCCGTTATATCTGAGGATCCCTTTATATAAAGCAGCTCACGAAGTCACTGTGCAGTGTAATTAATTGTCACTGGTACATGCTATACAGCACTCGTAGCGACAGAAAATATCTTTATAACTGTGTACTTTTTCTAATGCAGGAGAGTAAAAACCAATTGAAAGAGACTTACAAACAGTTGTACAGGTCAGTGCAGTACATACAAACACAAATATACATAATTGCAATAAAATGTTAACAAAGGTAATGCAAGATAACCAGGAGGAACAGGGGTCTCCATTCCACGCCGATACCCCTGACAATAACACAGTCAGGTGTGACAATAAAGCAGTCAGGTGTAATAAATGCATAGTGTATACCCTGGTGTTGATATCTTCCATGGATAGTAAAATCGACAATGGCATATGTCTTAATTTATGAGTCGTGTACAGCTTTAATATATATGTGAACATTATTAGTGCAGAAAGGAGTTGACTAGAAATGTGATAAACAGTGATGAATTTTTTGAAAACTGATCGTATTCAATAAGCATTAAATTGTCCTTCTTATTACTCTGGGGCCAAATTTGTATTGTATACCTAATATTATAACATTCCCGTTGAAAATGAAAAAAAAACTGACAGGATCATCATATTGTCTCTTTTCAATAGTGTATACAATTGTACACTGATTGGGTGCCAATATATCCATTCAAGTTCCAAAATTTTGGTTTCAAGAACTGGTACATTTTTTATTTTGATCTATATAGATCAATTTAAACATCTTTTGAAATTAAAGAGAATATTATATCTAAATTATACATGACTATTTTCAAACATAAATTTTGATGAAAGGCTGTGACAAGGGGAATAACTCCTGAATATTAAAGACATCGTAAGTATGTTAGTATGTTATATATTTGTCTGCTACACAATCTGATGAGGCCTATAAACAGAAAACAATCCCAGTTTTTGTCCCCCCCACCCAACCCCTCGGTATTCACTGAATATGGAGGAAATTAATTTGGGTCCATTCTGTATGACCATCTGTCTGTAATACTTTCAATTCCATGCGATATCTCAAACAGATTTTAAGCTTTCACAATGAAATTTTACATCCCAACTTCCCAAGACAGATAGAAGACCCTATTGATTTTGAGGTCAAAAGGTCAAAGTCTATGTCATAAACATTTACATTCTGTTTGTGTGTAAAACTTTCATTTCTGAGCGATATCCGAAGAATCTAAATAACTTTTACAACGAACTTTTATAGCATAACTCCCTAAAGTCCTGCCCGCCCCTCTTCAGGCGTTCAGCTGCAAATGTAGATATTTTATGGAACACTGTTTCGCTCTGTAAGAGCTCATCAGGCCGCCTAGCAGACGACGACAGCGTCTCCTTTAGGCTCTTTTTCTCCATAACAACACAAACTTTGGTAATTCAGCGGTTATCCTGCCCAATTTTATTTGCTGGTGATGCAGCAGTCAAAATTTTCTCCTGGAATTCATTTTTCTAATAAGTTCTGGCAGAATAGCAGCTTTGGAATTCCTCTCCTTATTTCTAACACAGTCCTCTTACAGAGTGGTGTCCCTTACCAGTCTTTTGAAAAACAAGTCTTCAGTAGTCCCAACAACAAGCAGATCAAAGAGTTCTCTCCCATTAAGTCCTGTTTCAACAGCTCTAAACAGTACTCTACAGACAGTCTCAGACCCAGGGGGTCAGTCCTGTATAAATCTCCAATCTGAAAATACATGGTAGGATTTTATGTCATTATCACAACACAGATCATTTATATAGATAATGGCTTCAAGATGATTTCCACAAGAAATCTAAGATAAAATTTTTATATTAACAGATTAATCAATTTTGAATTTAAATTTCAAAGGAATTGCCTCATAATCTACTGTATACAGAGAAGTTTTCGGCCCCTTTTTTTGCCACTTTTGCCCTATTTTCAATTTAAAACGGGGCAAATTAAAAGAACACAGTATAATTTCTTAGATAAAACTGTGGCTGGGCAAAATTAAAACAGGGCAAAATTGTTTGCAGGTGAAAAGGGGCGAAAATTTCACGGGGGTGAAAATATCCCCGCATACAGTTTTTCTTGTAGAAACAATTATTATACACCTAAGCATGGGTTATCTCTCTTGTAAAAGGGTCAGTAAACCTTAATAATGTTGACACAAGTATTAAACACTTGTGACTATTATGTACCAGTCTCAGTAGGTACTGGAAGCCATGACTGGGTGACGTGGGAGGTTCTAAGGAACTCTGGGACGCCGCGATTCTCGCCGCTTCATCTCCTCTTGTAAGCAGCTCTTTCACCTGTCAATCATACAGAATAAAATTTCTCGCACAAACTTTTAAACAATGTGAAGTTACATCGTGATATCACTTCAAAAAAAGTTTTAACAAATTTTATTTCCTTTCTTTAACATGAGGACTATTTTTTTCTGAAATATTTTATTTTTATCAATATTCATTTCAAAATTTACAATGAACACTTTTCCACCGACCATCAGCCCAAAATTGATAAATTATATATGCTTTATATTTATTGCTTCATTTCTGAAATATTGTAATATTTCTATTTCAGATAAAAATAGCCATGCAAAAATGGCATCTTTTTGTGATTAAATGCATAAACAATTCCTTTTGGTGTCAAACAAAAACAAAAAAGTATGCTGGTTTATCATAACATGAATAATACAATTTATTATATGATTGAATAATTTCCATCTCTCTGATTGGCTGAGATCCAACTATGTTAGAAAAATATTACGTTGTATTGACCTGCACGTGACGTTCCAGGTCAATACAAGGATTTATTTCCTCTACATTGATCTAAAAATAGATTGGGGAATTCCAAATTGATACAAATTGTTTTAAAAAGCTATTAAAACGACAATGATTTGTATTTTCATGTGAACAAAACATAAGCGAATATATATTTTAGGTAAGGGTGGTAATTAAGAGGGTATGCAAGGACGCCCCCTCCAACACTTTTACTGAACAATAATTTTTTTTACTTTTTGGCAGTCAGTTTTCCCTGATAATACTTCTTCCTTTCAAAATCTATCCTATAAAAAGACTGACATTATATATTTCTTTTATGCCTTCTAAAATTGATTTTTAAAAAAATTCAAATTGATACGCCTGGTAAGGTTTATTAACGTTTTAATTCTGCTACTCTCTTGTATTTGGCTAGGACTTAATAAAATGCAAACAAGTAATGAGCTGTATCATTTTATCAATTATCAGTGAATCATTTAATAAAACAATTATTGCTGTTTTTTTTTCGGTCAATACAATAATTTAGCCATCTTCGAAGTACAATATTCACCTCGCTAGCAGTCAGTTTTCCCTGATAATACTTCTTCCTTTCAAAATCTATCCTATAAAAAAGACTGACATTATATATTTCTTTTATGTCTTCTAAAATTGATTAAAAAAAAATTCAAATTGATACGACTGGTAAGGTTTATTAACGTTTTAATTCTGCTACTCTCATGTATTTGGCTAGGACTTTATAAAATGCAAACATGTAATGAGCTCTATCATTTTATCAATTATCAGTGAATCATATAATAAAACAATCATTGCTGTTTTTTTTCGGTCAATACAATGATTTAGCCATCTTCGAAGTACAATATTCACCTCGCCCTTCGGGCTCGGTGAATATTGTACTCCTCAGATGGCTAAATCATTGTATTGACCTCAAAAACCAGCAATAATTGTATAATACTTCTAACCCTGTTATTAAGAATCCCTTCTGAAGAGTCAAACATTTTCTTGTTTGACTCATTGCTAAAATTAAAATGTGTAAATTTTTATGAAATCTCTGAAAAACACCAAATGACCTACCTCTTTATGGAAATCATGTACGGCTACAACAGCCAGTCGCAGGAAGTGGAACACGTTAGCTTCCAGGGCCTCGTTAATGACAACCTCATCTTCTTCACAAATTCCGTTCACTCCTAGAAATCAAGGAACATAAATCAGGAGTGGGTCATCTTAGATATCAGTAAAGACCAAAATAAGTTTTCATTTTCTGCATATAATGGCACTTACGACTATCTTGCTATATTAAATTGATTCACAATATATGTTAAAGTTAGATCATAGTCTCAAAGATTAATGCCATTTAAAATGTACTGTATCAATTATATACTTATATTAACCAAATCAAAAACAGATGTCCTAACAATTCTTAGCAGTGCTCTTTGTCTCTTTTTCAAAATCAATCTGGAATTTTTAAATTGAGACTTGAGTCACACAGCTGTCCAAATAAATTTTCTTCCAGCTTTTTATACAAATAAGTTGGAAGAAGATTTATTTGAACAGCTGATCATGGGAAGTGGAGGGGTATTCGGACAGCTGATCCTAGGAAGTCGGAGGGGTTATTTGGTCAGCTGATCCTAGGAAGTGGAGGGGTTATTTGGACAGCTGATCCTAGGAAGTGGAGGGGTTATTTGGACAGCTGATCCTAGGAAGTGGAGGGGTTCATCTTTTAATAAGACGATATTATACCTGTTGTTTGATATTTTACCTGTCAGTGTGGGACTTTGGTGCGACCTTTGATCAGATTTGACATTTTACCTGTGGGAATTTGGTGTGACCTTTGATCAGATTTGATATTTTACCTGTGGGACGTGTGACCTTTGATCAGATTTGATATTTTACCTGTGGGACTTTGGTGTGACCTTTGATCAGATTTGACATTTTACCTGTGGGACTTTGGCGCGACCTTTGATCAGATTTGATATTTTACCTGTGGGACTTTGGTGTGACCTTTGATCAGATTTGACATTTTACTTGTGGGACTTTGGTGTGACCTTTGATCAGATTTGACATATTACCTGTGGGACTTTGGTGTGACCTTTGATCAGATTTGACATTTTACTTTTGGGACTTTGGTTTGACCTTTGATCAGATTTGACATTTTACCTTTGGGACTTTGGTGCGACCTTTGATCAGATTTGACATTTTATTTGTGGGACTTTGGTGCGACCTTTAACAAGAAATCTGTGAGCGAATGCTCACTAGGAATACCCCCGCTCTGATGAGAATAAACACGATCATGTTAATATACACAAGATCCATTACAGACAGATGCACAGACAAACAGGAAGCTGACATCAGTTTCATATCAAAATTAATCCAACCAAATGGATTGCCTCAACATAGAGTGTACTAAAATTTCAAGCATCTGCGATGAGTAGTTGCTTAGAAAACTGCGACAAAAATTCATAATGCATGAAACGGACAGACGGACAGACAAACAGGAAGTTGACATCCGATTTGAACCAAAATGTATCCCAACGTATGGCATGTCTCAGAAAAGATTGTGTTAAAATTTCAAGCATCTGCAATGAGTACAGTGTTTCTGCTAATTTTCAAAACCAAGGGTCATTATGACCCTTTGATATAAACTTTTGGGGGTCAAAAAGATTTTTTGAGGGTCAAAATATATTCTGGTTTTGCTTTTGGTTCTGACATTAGCTCTGCATTCTAAGATCATATATTTGATGTTTAAAATTAAAAAAAAATTAAAGTAAAATATAATTGACACATGTATACTTCCTTTATTTTACTGGTACACAGTTACATTTTACGGATTACAATTTATTACACCATAAGTGTTTCGTGAATGCCTCAATCAAAAGATAACAATTGAATGTGGTTGATTGCTTTACAAGACTGTTTATTAAAGATTTGAACTTTCCTCACCTTTTTAATACCATAATTAGTCTTTTTTACAAAGCCAAACTGATAAAATTATGCCGATGTAAGACTGAACATGCCAAAAATGCTGAAGCGCCATTTTTATCTACACTTCCGGTTTTGTTAAGAATAAGATAAGTCGTACAAAAGAATATTTAATAGATTGTTGACATGGAAATGCCGATTTCAATTCACTGCCACTTTGAAATTAAACTAAAAGCAATGATTAATTCTTAAAGAAGTGGTCCAGAATGTAAAAATATCTTTTCTATGAAAACATCAATATTGAACTGGATTTTTAAAACTTGTTTTTATTTTTTTTTCTGCGTCATGATGACCCTCTAGGTGACGTTTTTGGGGGTCAAAAGTAATTTTTATGCGTAAAATACGCAGAAATATGCGTTAACGGAAACACTGGAGTAGTTGCTGAGAAAACTTCAACGAAAATTTGTTATGTATGAAACGGACAGACGCACAGACAAACAGGAAGTTGACATCCAATTTGGACAAAAATGTATCCCACTGTATGGCACGCCTCAGAGAAGATTGTGTTCAAGCATCTGCGAAGAGCAGTTCCTGAGAAAACTGCGACAAAAAATTTGTTACGGACAGACAGACAGACAGACAGACGGACAGACAGACACACAAGGGTTAAACTAATTATACTCCCCTCTCCTTCGGAGCGAGGGTATAATTAGTTTTGATATTTTTATTTTACCTGTGGGGTTTTGGTCTGGCCTTTAATAAGATTAGATATTTTACCTGTGGGGGTCTGGTACTTGTTGAGTTGTCTGAGGGTCACCCCCCAGGCCAGTAGCATCACGCCCTTCAGTCCGGGGTTAGCCCAGGCTCGTGTCGACGTTAGATCCTGGTGTATGTCCGGTATGTAGGTCGAGTCCATCATCATTGGAAGACACTGCAGGACCTCTGTAAATAAATTTTCTGGTTTTTTGTTCATTCATAAAATGATACATGTATCTCTTTTTTTCAAAAAATAGATATTGTTTCTCAAAGCTTTACATATTTAGTAGGAAAAAGAGAGATTGGTTTTTTTTTTTTAATTTAGCAGATCAATAGGTTACATATCTTTTTTAAAAAGTACATTTAAAAGTATGAATACCTCTGGTTCATTAAGTGATACAAAACTTATCAAAGACTAACCTCTTCCATCTTCATGTTCCAGTAAACTGACATCAAAACAGTAAAGGAGGGCCATTAACAGACACAGACTCACAGGGTCCAGGGTGCCATCAGCAGCCAGAGAGTTGTCTGCCCTTAGGTGCTGGATCAGTCTCAAGGTGTCATCTTTCTCCAGAGGCTGTTGTGTGGCCAGACAGAAGAGGCAGTCAGCTAAGATGATCTGGATCTCTCTGTACAAGTCAGACACCTGGAAAACAAGGAAAGGAAAAATACACATTGGCAGTAGAAATGATTGTCAAGGATTGATGACACTGTAAGCTCCGATCATCACAAATGCTACAAGCAGAATTAAGATGGATCAAGATATTTCAATTTCAGGTATACAGAGAAAAACACAAACCTGTTTCTTGTGTTTTGGTGGACCAATGGCCCTGTCTCTTTGCAGTCTGTCCATTTCTTTTGTTAGGTCCATATTGTCTAATTGATCTGCAAGAACAATTTGTTTTGACTACATTCTTACTGATGACTTGGAATAACTTGCATACATTAATACTGAAATATCGTGATTCAATATCAAACCCACTAACGTCTGGAATATCAGGTTAAAATTTTAATACATCTATTACCTAGTATAGTGTTGATGAGCCGATCTTTCTGAATCAGCTGATCTGTGTACTGGTTCACCATGCTGGAGAGGTCAGGGGTCAACTCCATGGTCCACATTCTCCCCTCCCTTGACTGGAGAAGGGTACGAAGGGAGTTAACCAGACTCTTCTGTCCATCATAGTACAGCAGTACCGCCACCAGGCCTCTGGTCAACCCAGGGAACTCGGCCTGCTGTCTCTCACCTGTACAAAGGTCAAAAGTCACCTGTGATTACAGTCCATTCTACCTGTACAGGTGTTTTACTATATCTCATGTGCTTTCTAAGCCAGGGTTCTTTATTTATACAATAATGCAATGTGCATAAACATCTTTAACACTACATGTACATGTACAAACTACCTACACCTATGTCAAAGATTTTCAGTATCTACTGTCTTTTATTTATACAAACTTCATATTATTTACTTTTTATTTACTGTTTAGAAATGTATATATATTAGTATTTATTTGTTTGGTTGCCTTTGCCCAAGCGGCTAAAATATGGCATTACTCAAAACTTTTTATAATCTCTACAAAAGAGCTTTTTCTTTTTCCATTCCACAAATGAGATTTAGCTAAAAAAAAATATCATTTTATAGCTGACCTTCACTTACACTTCATTTTTAAAACAAAGCAAAAGATGAGCCCAACATTTTAAACACATACTCTTAAGTATAAACTTAAAATCCACCATAATCCAGTCCTCATGAATTGGTTCAAGAGCCATAAAACTAAATGGAGCTCACTTTTGATCTCAGTCTTACTTTTACATAAGGAATATACGGTGGAAAAGTGAGACTGAGATCAAAAATGAGCTCGTGTAAGTTTTATGGACCCAAGGCCATGTCTTCTTCAGCTAAATGACATATTAGTGATCTTACCTGCCATTAGGAGTTCTACCGCTGCGATTTCACTCATATCAAACAGGTCACTGAGTATCAGGGCCTCCTCTATAAACTGCTGGGAGAAGGTCTGTTTTGTCTGGTCCCCCATGACTGGTAGCCCCTCCTTCGTGGAGTTTCGGACTGCCGTCCTGTACATGGCATTCTTGGGCTGTAAAATATTTCATGACTGTAAATATTAGATATTGTTATAACTTTAAAAATTTGTTCCTATACAAATCTATACAGAAAAAAGTCTAACATTTTTAATGTTTTGCTGAGCAGGCATAAAAAATTGATGTTGGATCGCTTACGTCACAGAATGGGCGGAGCTTAGTCTCATTTTCATTCTTTGGTTTTAAAAAGTGACAGATCTAATGTTACATATACATAATATAGTACAAAATACATGTATGTCAAAAAATATAAAATAAAATGAAAGGTATAACAAAACATTTATTGACAGAGTTCTCGGGCAAAATGCGTTTTGTCGCACCCTCGAACCAAACGACCTCAGGCAGACAGTTTGGTTCTTGGGTCCGACAAAACGCATGTTGCCCTCAAACTCAGTCAATAAATGTATAATGTATCAACATATTCTTTATGTCATTATCACTGTTTTGTAGTCAAGTGCATTGTGAATTAAGCTACTAAAACGCACCAATTTTCAATTGCTCTCCAGAACCATATCATGTAAAGCTATTCTTACTATATTTTTCATCTCAATGTAAAGTATAACTCCCTCCCCTCACTCTATAATTGATACAAATACACACAAAAAAAAAACCCTTTAAATTTTAATTTACCCATAAATCTCCAAATTTATTGATATATAACAAATATTCATTATAGCTTTGAAAAACAGGAAAAAATGGGAGCAAATTAGATGCAAATTAGCCTTTGGATTTCTGTAATATAAATGCAAGTGTGGGAGTGATTCACTTTTTTAATTTCCCCACTTAAATTCACCATAAATTTAAACCATAAATATCAGAAAACCATCTCTTTAACCATAAATATCAGAAAAAATTGGAAGATGTTTAAATATAATCATGATAATAACCAAACTTTGAGAACCCAGAAAAGTCTGCATATAAACTTTATGAGGATGTGTATACAAACAATCTTAATTCCTAAGTTAAATTGTTCACAGAATTTTTTCAGACGATGGAGTCAGTCAAAAAGTAAAACGTACGGGATTCTTTAACAAAGCGATGAAATCTGGCTTATGTTTCTTGAGAGCTATTTCTAGGTCGTGAATGGCATCTGGAATTTTTCTGTGTATGGCTGTGTGGACGGTCTGCTCCAGTTCTTTGAATGGGCCCCATAACCTGGCCTCTACAATAGTTGTCAAAATTTGAAAATACAAGCATAACATTATCCTTGATTATGGTAATAGAAAGTTTTTAGTAGACCCAAATTATCAAGAGTTATTTTCTGTTGGCCGCCATTTTGAGGGTTAAACTTGTAACTTTCCCTCTTTGTCCTACCAAATATAAGAGGGTGTAGCAGAAATATTTGGGGAGAAATCTTTATGGAATAAAAACTATAAAATAAAGGAGGCTCTAACAAATTTATATTTTGTCAGAAAAACAATGCTTCCTATTGCACAATTGCAAGTATAAAAAGTTTACGTTAGTTGAATAAACAAGGAATATGAGAATATTGACTAGTGATGAAACGATTGTCGCCGACGATCAATTGTTGATCGTTTTTGGGTGTTCGATTCCGATTATCGATTACGTTTTTCATAATGGATTGTCGCCCAAATAAACTCGCCCAAATAAACTTTTATGATTTGAACAAAACTTATACATACACATTAACAATACATGTAAAACAAAAGGAGGTCAACAAAAATGGCGTCCGAAGGCAAAATTAACAACAATCAAGTAGAAATTTACCCATATCAAGGGAATGCATAGACAGAACGTTCTATCGTTAAATGATATTTTCCTACGTACCTGGTTTCACAATAGAATTCGATCCGTGTACGTATTCGTAATGTAGCAAAAGAAACACGGGCAATAAATCATACTCAGTGCATTAACTACGGACAAGTAGAGAGATCTGAATCTAAACATAGCAGGGAGTAAAGTGAGAGAAAAACGTTTAGAACATTAATTGGATTTTTGTCTTTATATGAATTATTTTTGGGGATAAAATGCATAAGCCATCTCCAAGAGGATTGTTTGGAAGTTGTTTCCAGTGCAAATCCTTTTATATTCTGAAAAATTGTGTCGGAGTGGATCCGCTCTGATTTGCTTCACTGCAAGTATATTGAATGTATTCTAAGTGTGGTGGGTGCTTGTACCTAACTAAGGAATGCAAAATCAGATGTCATGACAAATATTTTCAGTTTTATGAGCAAATAATATAAAGAAAATTTGTTTCTTTGTTAATTATACAACAAAAAGTTGTCTTTAAAATAAACTTGGTAAAATTTTATTTTTATTTTATTTTTAGTTTTTTTCATAAATGATAAATGCTGTAAAGAAATGGAATTTTGTATTTGAAATTTGCATTAAACATTAAGTCGATGATTTAGCGATTAAGCTTTTCCGATTTTGAGCGATCATCAATTATGAAAATGTCCCGATTATTCAACACTAATATTGACCCATAATCTGGCGAATAATGGGAAATAACACGTTAATTGGGGTCTACTGAAAACGATCTATAAACAAATGAAAAGTGTGATAAACGAATAAAAATCTTATGAACTTTATGTAAATTATTCATAACATTAAAAATAAAGTGCCACGCCACAGCATGATACGCCCGTCAAAAAAATTACAATTTTCTTGAACGGTTTAGGTGCAAGAAAATCACATCAACCTTGATTCTAAGATTTTTCAATTCCTTAAAATATTTATCCATCCCCTGTGATCTAGGCATCAATTATAATAAATATTACATCACTGATAGATTTCTGTGCTGGTTGTGTTAGACCTTGTCAAATGCCCATCATCAAATTACCGTAGTCCTAACAACTTAATCTATACCAAATTAATTTTGAAAAAAAAGCTGGCCATCAAATGACATATGTTATAAACTGACCAGCAGTTCTTCTGTATAATCCCCAAAGGGTTGCTTAATCACTAATCAGAGCGACTGAGACAGCAAGCCTTCCTACATTGAACTCGTTAATTAATCTTTAACTGGATGCTTGTCTACTCATTACTACCAAGAGATGAATGGGTCTGCACTATCTACTATAATTTTTTTTCAAAAACATATAAAATACTCTCAGATTTTTTTTTTTGGTTGAGATTTAATGTCCGACAGGTTTTAGTATGTAATTCATATGGACATGCTGAATCAACCCCACCCCTTAAAATTAGTTTTTAAATTAATAATATTACATAATATCAAATTAGTATATTATGCAATATCAAATTAGTTTTAATTACTTTTCATCAAATTCATTTCAAAACTTAAGCTAGTCAACAAGAGCTATTTTTAATCAAACAGGCTTACCCATTTGCCCAATTCTCAAGGGATATAGATAACGCCAATGCTCTGTCAGTTAACTGCTGCACTCAAAACCCATTAATTTCTTTCTAATTTGACATGCAATTTTCTGTTATCAAAATTCTTCTTGACCAGTGCCTGATAATTACACTCATGGGAGACATGGGATTTCTCTAACATACATTATATTTGTTTTAGATTGCTGTCAAGTATATGCTTAAAAAAATAAGTATTTTCTTAATATAACACTTTTTTAATAAGAACAAAGCAATACTTTTACATTATTTGGGATGTGTAAAGAATAGTAAAAAGACACTTTTTTTTTTTAAATTCACTTAAATTAAAGGTCACAGTGACCTTGAAATAGGTCGCGACACACCTTCTACCTAAGATGCATAATCTGGCCAAGTTTGATGATTGTAGGTCTTATGGTTTTCTAGTTATGGGCCGGAAAGGATTTTTCCATATTTGGCTATAACTTCTTAATTAAAGGTCAGAGTGACCTACTTTTTGTGCTAACACACCTTCTACCCAAGATGCATCAGATGACAAAGTTTGATTATCCTAGGTCTAGTAGTATTAAAGTTATGAGCCGGAAACGAAAAAGCTAACAGACAGACAGACAGACGGACGGACACGAAGCCTATAACATAATACGTCCCGTCTTAAGACGGGCGTATAAAAAAAACAGACCATATCATAGGTTATATTGCAACTTTTCATTTAATGTTGTATATTAATACATCTTGCATGTGTGAATGTGTTACAAAGTGAAAGTAGTTGAAAATGAACTGATTTTACATTTTTCCTTTGAATTATGGGTTTTAGAAAAAAATAGGAAATTGAATATTTTAAAAAAATTTGTATTTTTATCAGCTCAGTTTTTTTCTCACAACATTCCAGCAATCTATCCCATTATTCCTTTTCATCAGACATAATAAAATGTGTTTGAGTTACGTGTGCAAGCCTTGAAAATAAAGAGAGCATCTTGTATGATGGTTTCAGAAATGAATTTAACATAAGCTATCGTCTCATCTTTTAATAATGTACATCATTATTCACATAAATTATGCCGCCGTTTGAAATCTATTTTGATACTGGAAAAGCAAAATTTCACTATGCAATGGAGGAAATTCTAACTAGAAGTAAAATTTGTTTTAACAAACTGGCACCCATACATGATATATTCTAATTGTCAGTTGCCTTCTTTAAAACACATCAAGTATATAAAAATGCAATTTATACACAGATAAATGGTTCACAGAGAAAATAATTTTACCAGAATTTACCGCCATGCCACCGGCCGCCATATTTAAATATTTGGTCACCGATCCCGATCAAATTGTTTTGGAGATTCAAGAAAATTAGTTCGTAGCAGCCAGTTGACAAATGTCAATCTTTTTTATTCATTCATTCATTCATTCAATCAATCATTCATTTATTTATTTATTTATTTATTTATTAATTATTTATTTATTTATTTATTTATTTATTTATTTATTTATTTATTTATTTATTTATTTATTTATTTATTTATTTATTTATTTATTTATAATGTATTTATCATAATTTTCATTTATATTAATTTAATGTAACTCCAAATGCATAAATGAATTTTGTTTGTTTTCTTTTTTTTTTCTTTTTGTGTGCATGTTACGTCAGTTTGACTTTATGCGAGGAAACAAAACTCCAGGCATATTCTTAAGGGGCATTTAAACTTTTTGAATAAAGGAATGTTTCTGGTTAGGGAAATAATAAGCTTAATTGTTAAATCATGATTTAAAATTTTGAATTTCTGACAACATAATTTATCTTTTATCTGTTAAATTTTATCAATTAATCTATATATGACAGCTTTTCAGTAACCTTAACAGGGAAATCTTATACCTAATGTGGAATAACGATTTAAATAGATATATAGATACCCATTTAAATGCCAAAAATCAACCTTTATGATACATTTACATGTACATGTATTCATAAAACACATAAACTTGTTTAGTTGGACATAAAAATACTGTGGACCAGGAAGTCCGGCGGCTGTCTCGCTCCCAGCTTCAAAGATGGTTAGTCCTTTTTCATTTATTTATTTACATGTTTGAGTTTTATTTTCAGTTCCACGTGCATTCATTTCTTATAAAAAAATTTTAAATTTCGTATTTAATGATAACATGCAAAAAGTTTTGAATTTAACGATAACATGAAATTATGCTTTGTGGGAGAACAGGTATTTGCCTCCCCCTTGATGCTGTGCCAAATTCGTTGTCCTATCCTCAGGTAAAATTCTGAAAACCAGGCGTTGAATAATATAATGTCCTTAATTTTAAGCACCTTGTATGACTGTATAAAAAATGTGCAATTTTTCCAAAAGCCTTGATGCCTATGACCTTTATTTAAAAAAATGTGTTTGTTGATCAAATTTGAATTGGATAATGCATAGTACTTAGGTGTTTTTCTTCGCATTTCCTGAAAAATTATTTGAGATTTACTAATGTTTCCTTATTTTTTATATAAATATAATTAACTCACAAGAAGAAGCTTGAAGAATTAATTGTTGTGGATAAAAAAATATACTTATTTGGAGAAATCAGAGACTTTTTGAGCACGTTCAATAATTACCGCTAAGTTAATCCCTGATTTTCAGAACCTGTATATCGGAGTACATTAAGCTTCTCTCATTTAAACAATTGGTATATTTGGGACACGTTTTTTTTTTTTTTACTTACAGTCATTGAAGATTGTCAATGTCACTCAGTAATCTTTATTTATTTTATTAGATTCTCTTCAAGCAGAATACGATTTATCTGAAGTAACAGCAGAATGGCCCTAAGGTACGGAGAAGATGTTCAACCCTGTGATATGTGCGAGGTTATGAAGGCAGCACGACAATGTGTTTTCTGTAACGTGAAATTCTGCACGGCGTGTCTTGGAAAACATTTTTCAGATTCATCTAAAAGCCACAATGCTGTACCACTCAAACAAAGACTTTCTGCCTATCCACGATGTCACCATCACGACAAAAGACAATGTAGACAGTACTGTGGGGACTGTGAGGTTAATTTTTGTGATAAATGCCATGGACATGAGAGGCATAAAATATGGGAGGTACCATATCTATTCGAAAACAAATTGAGACCATGGCGACGATAGAAAGTGTTACCAAACGTTGTAACAAAAATGTACACCTTGAGTCGGAAATAATTTTATTTGTAAAATTTGCAATGCTTAAAATAAAGTACTCTAACCAAATTATGAAATTATATATTAGTTACT
This sequence comes from Saccostrea glomerata, assembly GCA_003671525.1. Lineage (NCBI taxonomy): Eukaryota > Metazoa > Mollusca > Bivalvia > Ostreida > Ostreidae > Saccostrea > Saccostrea glomerata. The sequence continues at coordinate 313,923 of PRKT01000371.1, read as the reverse complement.
TGTGGTTATACAAGAGAACACATGTCTTTCATAAGAAATGATGCAAGAAATGATGTAGATGATGTACATTGGTTTGTGTCATTTTCAATTTATGTTGCCATCTATTAAAAATCGGAAACATATTATGTTCAAAGACATCTGGAAATAATTCATAACTAAACATCAATGAACAGCCATCACTATTGTTTACCAAGTTAAATAGAGAAAATATTTCTTCTATTCCAAGTTCTTTTGAGTCTTCTGTTGTGTTGAAATTGTTGTTGTTTTTTTTCGATCTTTTAGCAGTTATCTTGCATTGAAACACCTATACCCACATACACATTTATCACAAAAAATCATTAAATCGTAGTGCTTGATAATAGGATTTGACTTATTTAATATATCATTGACAAGCATTTCGATATAAGCGACACTTGATATGATTTACACAATTTTAGTATATCTATCAGAAATATACAAGTAACTGTCAGAATCTCAGATTTTTTTTAAAAATGTTTACCATTACTTAATGCAGAATTAAGTTAATTTATACTTTATATCACAAAAACTTTTATTTCGAATACTCTAAATATACGTCGAATTAGTATATTGTAAGTCGGAAGTCCAAACCATAGCCCAATCCATTCAACAGTTATGACAAGGTCATACGGTAGTTTTTGCGGACAAACAGATAGACAGCCAATCTCCCATGCAGAGTTGTCGTTCGTTCCTCTCACAGACACTGAACACCTTGTATGAGCCGATGGTAGAGGGTGATAGACAGCTAGTCAGACAGACGGACAGACAGGGCCAAAACAATATATCCCCGAGTCTTCTATTACGGGAGCATTGAAATATGACAAGTTAGTCTGTATTTTTACCCCCTAGCAAATAAATACTTTTTTAAAACAAAAGCGAACAACTAATTCCACGCCAACTTCTTTCAGTACCATATTTTTTCTACATATCATACTACATTAAGCTTATTTTACCTCACTCTATAACCAAAAAGTGGGGAGGGGGGCTTTCAATAGCACAGACATTTTACATTTTAAATAGTAAAAGATTATGTTTAAAATGAGTGGGGGGAAGTCCCCCCCCCCCTCCACGGACAACCTGCTGATACGTGCCTGAAGATCATTGTTATTTAATACAGTGTAACTATATACACTCAGTCTGTATAGTCAATTCCAGAAAGGGGGGGGGGGGGGTGCTGGCCCTATCCCACCATCATAAGATCAACGCATGTTCATCGTGAAAACAATGTTGTTTTGAAAGATAAAAAACGCATCACTCAGTATTAAAAAAAATCTTATAAATAATGTATGCGACCCATATTTAGATTTTACTATATTATATCAGAGCACTTTAGAGGCTATTAGAGAAGAAAAGAAAAAAATATTTGAAAATGAAAAAGTAAATAGTATGGCACGCCAAATTCACAAAAATGAGATAAACCTAGTTTCACATTTGATAAACTAGGTTTATCGACTGTATATTATAGTTTACAAACCGTAAACTAAAGTAAACGATTCGTTAAGTATAGTTTTCATCTGTAAAACTATACTTAACGGTTGTTAACTATAGTTTACGAATGATAATCTAAGTTTATTTGTCTGTAATAAGCGTTAACAATAGATTTTGTTGATAAACATAGATTCACGTTTGTAAACTATAGTTAAGAGTTGTTAATCATAGTCTCACAAATCGTGAAACTATATTTATCAGATCGTTAACTATAGTTAACGGTTTGTTAACTATAGTTTACAAATTGCGAAACTGTATTTATCAGATAATCTTTGTTTTGCAATCGCAAATGATAGTTTTCGGTATTAAGTATAGTTAACGGTTGTGAAACATAGATTATCGCGTTAACTATAAACCTAGTTTATCGACTGTGAAACTATATTTAGCTTATTTTTGTATCCATAAAATAGATACTAAGAATATGAAACAAGTGTTGTTGTGGAAAGATGTACTTAGTATTTAATCATTATTAACAAAACTCGATCTTAAACTTTAACTTAAATCTTAAACTAGGCAAACAAGACAACTTTTAAGAATGGATGTTTATTGAGTAAAATCAAAGAGGGATAACTCTTCAAGGAAAGGTGAAAATATAGGGACCTCACGTTCCGCCCATAGGCATTGAAACTTTAACATGAATGAAAATCATGTCTAAATATACATTGTATAAGGTACTCGGCCAGTGCAAATTAGCAATGCATTATAATCAATTGAACTGAGGCAATGCAAAACTTGATAGATATAGACCAGTCACTTAGAACGTGAATTTTTAAGGCAAAAAATGAATATTACCTGTAGTCGTGATTTACATCAGAAAGAGTTACCCCTCTTACCAGGGGTTTGTATTTGGTTAGTATTTGGAATATTTTTTTTCTAGATTCAATCAATTTAAATTGACAATGTAACACAGTATACTATTTATTTATTTTATTAGATTCTCTATAAACAGTTAACGATTTATATATCTGGAGTAACAGATAGCATCTGGAGTAACAGATAGCAGAATGGCTCCAATAAGGTACGGCGGAGAAGATGCCCCGCCGTGTGATTTGTGCGAGACTATGAAGGTAGAACTACAATATGTTTTTTGTAACGTCAAATTCTGCACGGCGTGTCTTGGAAAACATTTCTCAGATTCATCTAAAAGCCACAATGCTGTACCACTCACTATTACCAACCAAAAAAAAATACCCATACTGCTTATAAGTTCTCGTGGAATTAGTTGTTCGCTTTTGTGACATAAATTTCTCTTCTCGATCGAATTGGGTGCAAAACAACAAACAATAAAGCGCATTGAAGTGGTAACATTTTCTGTTTGGACGAAAAGTTTTGAGTCATGTTTTGAACGTCAATTATAACATAACGACACGCCCATTTCTTTAGAAACGAGAAAGGAATATTCGTCGTAATGTTTAAGGATACTACACTCTCCGCGACAAGCAACATGAGGTACACTGAAATGAAGATTTTGAAATAAGAAAGAGCTATGTTTAGAGTTCTCGCTTATGTAAAACACGCATTGCAACGAATTTGTACATAATTATGATTAAATCATGTTTATTGGAGTTATCATAGCACATGTATCATTCGAACACGTGCTTACTCGGTGTTTATGTAGACCGTCAATTTCATTGGCTATTATATTTATAAAATACCTGTTAAATAGGTTCCATCAACGATATATGAACAAGGACTTACATTTAATTAATACAATATTTCATCTACCAAATCCTGATTTAAATGGATTAAATTGTGAAAAAAATCGATTTGGTTTAGTCACCTGCTAGAAATCTTCGCTAGGTACATGTATCGGATCGGAAACCCTTGGCTAGCAAAGATGCCCGCTAGAACGTGAATTAAAAAAAATGCAGCAATTGCCGGATAAAAATTACACTACTGGCTTTCGCGGGTTTTGCATATTTTCTTGAACAGCTGCAACATGATTAATTCCCATGTTTAGAACCAAAGAAAACACTTTTGATTATACATGTTTTGGAAACTTCATCAAAAATATACATGTATATACTCAAATTTTGTCATATTATAATTGTTACCACTTGGGGTAGGATAAAGACTTAGGGGATGATTTAAACATTCATGATTTCTTTTTTATTTAGACGAATATACATTTCAAGGTATTTTGCATTACATTGTACCCGTGAATTTGAATATCTCGCTGTGATCCACGGACTCAAATTAAAAATACCAATCTCTCACCAGAGGGCGTTTCACGCTCATCGCTCAACATCTGCTCAAACACCTCTGTTATCGTCTAAATTACAAGAATCTGGTAAAACAAAAATAAATAATAGATTTCCACCAACTTGGTAATTTTTTAAAATGAAATTAGAAATATCAATCTGTAGCACTTCTTTTGTTCTTTCAAAATTCTTTCAAATATATTAAAATAGGTTCAATGTATACGACACTATTTTGTATTGAATGTTTACACATATTTTCATTTTGAAACCAAGGAGACAAAGTCAGGAATTATTTACTAACAGAGAGCTTAAAACACGCAACATCATTGAGAAATCATACAAAACAATCAATGTCTAACAATCTTTGTCGACAAATATTTATTTGACAACCCTCGCTACTTTTTAGACGACAACAAAGGTGTAAGCGGAGCGCGCCCTCTGGTGAGAGATTGTTAAAAATACATGTGACATTTCATTAGCGGAGCGCGCCCTCTGGTGAGAGATTGTTTAAAATAAATGTGACATTTCATGTCCAGCTGGTACGTATCACATGTCCGTAGACAGCCCGGACAAATACAATGTACAGGCTTCTGATTAGCTGCAGATCTGTAGCTCTCCGAAAAATATATATTGATAGACCGGAGAGCTACAGTGCCACCCATTGAAAAAACTGTATATTTATTGCGCACAAAAAGTTGCGCTCGGTTTCAGATTTATTTCTCCAATGTCTTACCTCCACTGCACAAAAGCTTATTTTTTAAAAATTCCTTAGACCCAAATAAACCACTCTCGTCACTTTAAATCCATTGGAAATATTTCAGATTGCTCTTATCAGCTTCGGAACATCAAAAGTTTGAAATTTTCGCTTCTTGACAGCCATCTTGACCTGAGAGCGAGATCTCGGTTTATGGTCACGTGACAAAGGGAAATAACTCTAACCGGCATTTCACGTGTTTACAATAGCAACAAACACCCGTTCCTGTCGATTTCAATTCATATCGTAACAAATAAAATATGACAACGAATTTTACTTGTTGTTCTTCTTTTTTCAGACATTCAGCAACAAACACATTTAAAATTTACACACACTTTCATTCAATTTTCTCATTCTAGCCTCGTCTGAAAACATGTACCCTACTTATACTATGCAATATACAGTTTTAATCAAAAATCCGTGACGTAATGCACAATTTAACACGTCAATCATCAAAGAAATAATGGAAGATAGCACGTGTGTTAATTGTAATCTACCATTTGAAACCAGGGAAAAGGGGTTTAAAAGAAAATCAATTACAAAACTTCGTATTCCTTTGATAAAACTTACTGACATTTTGGACAAAAAAGTTAAAATTCCTTGTACACCATCTGAAAAATTATTTCTATGTACCAGTTGTGCATCATTGACTGTGAAACTTTATAAACATTCTGAAAACACTGTAAATAAAGGAAACACATCCAAAATCTGCGATTCCAAGACACAGAAAAAGAGAAAGCGCACTGTCCTTACACCAGTTAAAATTACACCACTTAAATTAACAAAAAGGAAATGTTTGACATCAACACCCAAGTTTAAGCAAACTAATGAGACAACAAGACCCTCTTATTTGCAGAAATTAGGGTTTAAGGAAAAGGTCATTCAGAACCTGAAAATTTCCAGGTATGACAGGGTTTTTAAACTGTTATTCACACACAGTAAAAGCGCTAGGAATGCACTGATGAAAGTCATTGGGAAGACAATAAAGAAGGAGGTAAAAAATGCAAAGATTCCGTCCTTTCAGAAGCCCGCAGACCTTGACGCATTTAACACATTCTCTTGGGGCACTGTCATGAAAGAGCTGTCGGGTGGTCTGCCTTTGCTCACCACTTTCCTCCAGGAGTCCCTGTGCAAAAAAAATAAAAAGGCAGTTGTGTAAGTCATTGAATTTTTTATTATTATTATTCCATTATAACGTTAATGCTATAGTACTCAAAAAGTATGAAGAGTGGTATAGAAATAAAACAATCAAAGAAATATAAGACTGCTTACAGTATTTCACTGGGTATAGCAGATTCTAATTTACTTTTATACCATAGATACTAGGTTTAGCATTACTCTACGTTTTCTTTTCTAAATTTTTCCTAAGGTTTAAAAATCCTCATCTAAATTTAAATTTAAATCCCATTTAAATGGGATTGATTGCCAGTGACAAGATATAGCTTGATAAGTAAAAGACCCAAATAAGATTCAGAAACCCCCACTTTGGTTCCAAATCTGGTGCCATATTTTTGTGCCTCCCTCAGGCAAACGGACATTAAATCTCATTTGTCTGCCAGTCTGTCACAAAAAGTAACTTAGGTCATAACTTTTGAATAATGTCCCCCCCCCCTGTAACTTTTGATTGAGAAGAGATAGGGCTTTTATATTTGACATGTAGATTACCTGAGACAAGATGCTTTGGAGCATGCTATGGTTTTTGACCCCTTGTTCTTGACCTTCATGTTTGATTACTGTGTTATGACAATTGATAAGGCAGTATGTTCCAACAGGAGAAGATGGCCATCCTTACCCCATACTTTGCCATGGTGACCAGCTGAGTGTCGAGAGGATGGTTGAAGCCAAATTGTCTATGGCCTTTAGTGAGGACCCTGATGACCAGCTCACTGCATGGCCTCATCCCTCGTCCCCAGGGTTTCCATAAAAGGTGCATCATCCTCCAAGACTCAATGAACATGCTTTTTGATGGGAGAAGTGTGGGTGACAAAGGGTCCCTGTGCCACATCAAAAACAAGTTCGGCTTTCGAACTGTTAAGAAAAAGATATCAGACTGTATAAATTCAGTGGTAGACTTTTTTAATTTTGTAACTGAGGCATGTGTGTGCATGATTGCATGTAAAATTTTGAACATCAATGACATTGATGACATCATAGATGCCCTACCTCATGACAAAACTGACAGACATACCTTTTTCAATGAATTATGTGAAAAGGTGGTAAGGTTAGCTTGGCCTCAGGTTGATAAGGAATCCATACGCCAAGTAACAGTGGCGGGCGACACCCAGGAGCCTACTGAAGACCAAGATCTTTTCCTTGATGACACTGTCATCTACTGGGAAGATGGTCATGAATAGGAAGACACACTGCCTTACTATGATGACTCTGAAGATGAATTTGGTCAGAAAAATTTGGTTCCAGCTGTTTCAACATAATAAGTTAATAATAAGACATATTATTATACTTCATTATAAATATTCTACACAACGCGTAATCTGATTGGTTCTAGGTGATCACGTGATCGGGCCGTAAAATTTCATATTTCCCGTCGTCGGCACGCTTTTCATCATATTCCACCTCTTCGGAACACCTAGTGAATTTTTCCGCAATATACTTCTTGTTTGTTGAACGAAAACTCCCGAAAGTAGAAGACGTCACAATAGCCTGGTTGACGTCACAAAACTGATGACAATGTGTTGACCAAAGAGTTTTATAGTACGTTAACAATAAAAGTGAATTTGAGAGCAGTGCCGAATTTGAAAGTTAATGATTATTTCAAAGGCTTTGCTTGTTTCAGTATAATAAACAATTCATTGCATGAATGTTCGGGAGACATGAAGACTTATTCAGCCAAAAAATATCATATTCCCCTCGGGCGAAGCCCTCGGGAATATGATTTTCTTGGCTGAATAAGTCTTCATATTTCCCTCACTATCATGCAATAAATGTATAGTATTTTATAGACTATTCTTTACCTACTTATAGATGAACCAGAGGCAGAGGTACAAGACAGCGGTGATTCAGTCTTCAACTACAGCCGCTGTTTACTATGGAGAGGACTCCTTCACATGGTCCAGACCAATGCTGAAAGATGCAACAATGGTGACCATATGATTTCAGACTGGAGGATGGACATGGTTGAATTCTGGAATAGGAATCACAATAAGTACCTCATTTTGGGACACAGATTATTAGCAGGTAGTTCACAATAAAAAAAACTATTTTTAATAAAATCAATGTTTAAAAAAAATAAATAAAATATCAGCTATTAGTTAACTTGAATGTTTATGCATGTAGTTCCTATTCATTTGTTTACAAGGTGTGAGTGGGTGTTTACCTTCAAGACTTAGAGAAGAAGTCATTTGGAACAGCACTGCCAATTTGGTGGGCAAGCCTGGCCACAATATTGCTCTGGATCTTGTAAATGAATTTCTAAATAATGAATTCAAGTGTAAGTTTTTTAAACAGTTATTACATTGATGTTCACCGGACACTATAAATCTCTAATGATCAATTTTCAGAGAAAAGCATATTCTGTACTTACAGCAAACCTAAGAAACTGTCATGGCCAGTACACAGATGCTCAAGTATCCAGGTGCAGCAAGATTGTTGGAAGTGTAGGTAAAGCCATAGAAGAGATATTCTACTCAGAAGTTGTGAAGGACTTTATTCCAAAGGCTGGAGCAACTGATGGCACCTCTAAAACCAAAATCAACAAATTTATCCGTGAATATAGAGAAGAAGATTTATTTACAGACAAAGGTGAAAGACATCACACTGGTTTTCATAATTTTGACCACAAAATAGAAATCAAGAATCCAGAGAAATTGCATGCGAGACTACAAAAATATGTAAAAAACGTGGAAAATGAAGAATATATTTATAATTGATGAGTTGTCTAGGAGGAGTAACTTCCCCTGTTTTAGAGTATATTTCATATAATATAAAGTATTTACCTCCGGAAAATGTTACAGTGGATTATAGCTGCAGATCTGGATCATTACTGGGTGTGGCATGGACATGTGGCAGAGCAGAGGTTACAGCATCTACACCTTAGACACTCACACTCTGCACATTGTGAGTGACATTCAGGAGCTAGTGGTGCAGAGGAATGACCTATAAAATGTTTTAAGACAGATTCCCTGAAGCATTTTACTTGAGACTTGTCCATCATTTTACACAGTTCCTTCATATTGTCAGATGCTTGTAGCAGTGACCCAGGGGTCACATAATAGAGGGCCTTTGCTTTCCTTCCATCACGCCCCGCTCTTCCGACCTCCTGCCAATAGTCCATGACTGAGTCACAGGCTCCCCAGTGAATGACGACTTCAATGTCTGGGGTATTGATCCCTAAACCAAAAGCTATGGTGCATATGACTAGTCTAATAACACTTTCCGGTTTTGTAAACTCCTTGAGTATATAGTCCAGATCCTTGTCTTTCATTCCTGCATGGTATAGAGCAATGTGGCTGTTGTGGAAACCCCTTTGTTCCTCCAAATAGGCATGCTGTCTAAGGTACCCTATAATATCCCTGTAAAGGTTTCCTCCACGACTCAAGCTCCTATATTTTAATTGAAGTGCTTTGAATCAATATGAATCCAACATAATGGCAATAATGAAATACTGATGTACATTGTTATTAAATTTTACTGTAACTAGAATAGACCTCTACTTAGTGTAAAATTATGTTAAACTTGTCATGCTTTACATGTGTGCAATAATTAAGTTACAGTTAATCATTCTCCACTATTGATTTTTAAATGTTCAGAAATTATTGTTCTGTCATATTTTGATTATTACCTGACATATATCAGCGTCTTCCTTGTCTTGATGCCTTTAGTTTTAATTTCGTTGAAAAGCCAACCCACCTCTCCAAAAATATCCTTAGATCTCTTATATTCAAGATAAATTTCTGGCCTGTCAAAAGTAAAAAAATTGTAAATTGTTCCAATTTGAATACAACTGTTTCACAAAAGGGGACAAATTTGACTCAAAGAAAAGGCAAATGTCTAAAGGAAAAAAATCATTTTAACAGAGAGAAGAATACACTAAAACCCTTATTGTTTCCTACAAAATATTTTTACCTGTCCGGAGATGCAGTAAATAATTTAAGCCGAGGAAGGTGAATCTTGGCCGTCATATGCTGTAAAACCTGGGGTGTACATGTTCCTGTTAATAGCAGGTATGGTACGTCTGGAAAATGTGAGCGCAGCTCACCAAGCCGTGCAAACGTAGGTCTAAATGTATCACACCTTTCATTAAAAAATTGAATAATTATATATTTTAGCCATAAATATCTGAACATTGTAGAAGCTATATTGATAGGGAAATTCAGTGGAAAAATAGTTTTAAAAAAATTAAGTTTAATATTAAATTCTTACCATGATTCTAATACATGTGCTTCATCAATGGCAATCAAGCACACCCTTTCTCTATAAACTTCAGAGCTCAGTATGAAGTCTCCCCATAATTCTGTTTTCAGCAATGTCTCTGGAGACATGTATAATATAGAGTTATCACCAGTCTTGATCCCTGTTTTGATTGATATCATAGATGTAAATTAAATTCAGTCCATAAAAAGTCTTTTATCTTAAAAATTTCATGTCCTTAACCTGTGAAACAATTTTTTTGGTAGAAAATATTGATATGTTTTAATATTATGGATTTCTTTACATTTTAGGCATGTATTTTATTCACTTTTTAAATCATTATTGTGGGTTGAATAGTTGTTATATGTTGTTTGATATATGTTATTGTTTACCATTTTCTGTCTGATTTTGAATCATGCATTACAGTGAAATTACTTCTATTATTAATTCACAATCTACATGAAATTACACATAGTAAATATAATATACCTTCAATGACTTCAACAGACATCTCCTCTCTGCTCTTTATAACAGCAGCTGATATACCATGTCTTGAATTATGCTGACATTGATCAATCATTAGACTTTTCAATGGCGAAATAACAATACATATATGCCTGATGTTGGAATCAAGGTCTAATATTAAGGGGGGTAACAGAAAACATATACTCTTCCCAAACCCAGTGGGGAAAACGCCCACACAGTGCCTTTTCTCAAGTATTGCTTTTACCACAGACTCCTGTTGGTCTTTTAATTCAAAATCAAAATGAAAACGTGGTTTGATCTTATCCTCAAATAGTGTCTTAATGGAATCCGCCATATTTTCACGTGTGAATGTTAAAGCTAGTGTACTACGTCACCACGTATACACTTTTGATTAGGGTACATGTTTTCAGACGAGGCTAGAATGAGAAAATTGAATGAAAGTGTGTGTAAATTTTAAATGTGTTTGTTGCTGAATGTCTGAAAAAAGAAGAACAACAAGTAAAATTCGTTGTCATATTTTATTTGTTACGATATGAATTGAAATCGACAGGAACGGGTGTTTGTTGCTATTGTAAACACGTGAAATGCCGGTTAGAGTTATTTCCCTTTGTCACGTGACCATAAACCGAGATCTCGCTCTCAGGTCAAGATGGCTGTCAAGAAGCGAAAATTTCAAACTTTTGATGTTCCGAAGCTGATAAGAGCAATCTGAAATATTTCCAATGGATTTAAAGTGACGAGAGTGGTTTATTTGGGTCTAAGGAATTTTTAAAAAATAAGCTTTTGTGCAGTGGAGGTAAGACATTGGAGAAATAAATCTGAAACCGAGCGCAACTTTTTGTGCGCAATAAATATACAGTTTTTTCAATGGGTGGCACTGTAGCTCTCCGGTCTATCAATATATATTTTTCGGAGAGCTACAGATCTGCAGCTAGCTTCTGATCAAGGTCTTGCTGATTCCAATTAAAACCCTTAACTTTTTTCTCTTGTTTTGAGTCAAGATCTACTAAATGAAAGGTGCATGCATACAGGTGTATCAAATGAATGGAATAAATTCCTTTGATGATGCTTTATAACTTTACCTTGTTCAAATAAGATGCTTTGGGACATAATTTGTAGGAAAACAACATTTTTTAACTGCCATTTTCAATCAAAATTAAGAAAACTAGACAGGATTATCGGAGTTTTTGTATCCAGATTGCCTACAGTCTTTCAGATAACGGTAATTTGTATGTTCGTGACCTCCTCTTCAAAATAATAGGTATTGGGATTATTACTTTTTATATGATTCCATATTGAAAGCCATGAAGATACCCTGTTTTATGTGTAATTCTACTAAAACTGTAATTGAAATTGATAAAAAAGTCATAAATGATTTAGCAAATAGTTAGACTTTGGTCATTTACTTTGTATTTGATCTTGACCTTAATTAATTGTATTAATAAGACACCACATAACCTTTTTTACTCACTTCAGACTTTAATAAGCTATTGACATTGTTGAAAAGGATCAAAATTAACCATTAGACAGGGCTATGCAGGGACATTTTTCCTCTGAACTATGTATCAATGTAAAAGTATTCTCAGCAAATATAGATAAAAAGTTGTCCAAATCATTATTTCTGAAAATAGGGTGGATTCACAGCTGTCGATTAAAGAACGAGGGCGCTTTTGATTGGCTTTCAGCAGGAATCTGGGCGCAATTATAAAGTGAAAATTTTATCGACATGTCACATGAGATTTTAACATTTTTTTTTTATTTATCGGGTTCCTGTGCAATAGGAAGGGGAAATATTTTCCCGAAATTGAGCTTTGAATTGCTAAAAAAAAACTTAAAAATTGGACGGATCAGACATTTGGTACAAAATGGTACATTCTTGGTCACTGATGGGTATAATTCCTGTCAGGCCTATGAATTTCGAATCACTAAAAGTTGTTTGAAATTGACAGTTTATCTTGACATAGATCCAAGGTTATTCCAAAGAGATAAGGGTCACTGACAAAAAATAATTTTTTTCCACGCTACAAATCAATAAATAAAGATCATTGGAGGCTCGTACTTGTTCAACATAGATAATTTATAATTAGAAGTTGTGTCATGACCTTGATGAAGGCAAAATAAAGGTCACTGACAGAGAGAAAAAATGTTCAAGCATAATTTTGTAATTATGATTCATAAGATGCTCCTCTTGAGAATAGAAGTTGCTATATTCTTAGCTGTATGACTCACAAACAGCGGCTTCTGAATAACATTTGATATGACGAGTTATTCCTCTTTGCACATTACCGTAAAACAATGTATAATTGCAAAACATGGACATTATGGGAGGCGATGGGTATCATTTAGTGAGCTTATTGCTTTCAGTACCTCTAGTTCAAAATACCGGTATTAGACGTAAAATACCAATGTTAGAAAAGACTCTCTTTCACTCTGCAAAATTCAAGAAGGGGGGGGGGGGGGGTTGTCCACCTCTGGATCACCCCCTTTGGATCCGCCAATGAGTTCATTCATTTTTGCAAGCACTTGTTTTGGTTTTTTTTCAGCAGCAGCAGCAACCGATCTATTTGTGGTTTTGTTATGAAGAACACACGGAGAAATGAGACGTCAATTTTTTTTTACAGTTCTGTAAACTAACTTAAATGTTATGATATCAGTGGCGGGTTTAAGGGGGTGTGTAAAGTTAGCGTAAGGATATCAGTTTCGTCTCAAAAAATGTAAATATGTCTACTTGGTAGACCTTATTTTTACCCTACAAAATCTTAAAAATCCAAGAGCTGGAGACGTAAAGGCAGCCTCAGACCCCTTGCCTAGTTTTAGGACCCCCTCTAACTTCAATTCCTGGATCCGCCACAGGATAACATGTATAAAATCATGAGTAAAATATTTTAAAAACTTGCTTCAAACCGAGCATTAATAATTGTTTATATTTTGTTTCAATTTCATCGTCATTTCTCATCAGGTACTTGATAATTTATGGTTATATAAAAAGGGTAATTCCCAGCCGGGGAGTGTGTACGATATGAAAGGAAATCGTGATGATTTTCCCGATAATAATGACGTAGTAAAAGTTGCACGGTTAATTAAAATTGAAAGTTTTTTAACTAGTAAAAACTGAATGTACTACTGATCGTTATGCATGAATGACAAAAGGATAAATTTTCCCAATACATTTTTTCAATCATACGCCTTGCAGCATAGACTGCTCTGAAGAAACCATCGAAATTATCAAGTGACAAAGATCTGGGGTATCATCACGTGGTTATCTTCAGAGGTCTACATCTTCATTAATTAATTCTTATCATTGACTTTATTACTTTGATAAATCCAAATTTGATGAACAAATACACGAAATTTCTATTTATTCAATTGAAAAAAATATCTTTATTTTGCTTTGAAGATTTTCTGAAATAAAAATGATCTATTTCAGCTTTGAATATCGTGTTTCCCCTGCATGGATAATTCTAAATTTTTTGAAATCTTATGATAAATTTTGCGACCAATTTGATGCTTTGCATCAATTTTACTTGTAATGTATAGTAGAGGTATTTTTTTTATTGAACGATTATAATGTGATTTTGGCGATTTTTTTTCCTATGGTGTACATGATGATTAATTTAATAAATTTATAATTTGTGAAAAAAGTGTCCAACAAGCCCGAGGGTTTAATATCGGGGGAAGGGGGGTGCCCTGTCCACAAGTACCTGCGAAGTGTAATGCTGTGTACTTGATCTTTCAGGATAACCAGCTTCAAGACACCAAGAAATACTTACCCCACGACAAACACATATCATCGGGGCTCTGCCACTCACCTTTTTTTTTACAGACAGAACTTTTTTACTTTAAAATATGAAATGAAAGTGTGAAGATTCGGTCTACCACACCACTTTTGTTGCATTGCAGTCAAAACAATTTTGTACACTGAAAGAAGTAAATGAGATGTTGTTGCATAATATGCATATTAAAGATGCATTGGATTATTAAGCTAAAAAATTCACACACTATTTATGATTTAAATAATTCACAAAAAAGAATTAAATGCAAATTTATATTGATTATAACTGATACTTTAACATCCCCCCCCCCCCCCCCCCCCCCCCC
>PRKT01000371.1:259911-293591 GCA_003671525.1 Saccostrea glomerata | reverse complement strand
CCCCCCCCCCCCCCAAAAAAAGAAAATCCTGTTCATATGACTTCTCGCTCTCAATTTTCACACAAATGCATAAAATAAATGTAAAATAGCATATCTTGTATCGATTAAAATGCAACCAAAGAATTTACGGTGTCTTTGAATAAAAATTTCATGCTAAATTGACATAAAAAAGATACTCACCTTCAATTAGCTACAGGTAAATATCAGTATCTCGAACATGGGATATCTCGAATACCCCGCTTATGTCGAAGTCGATCGCCGGTCCCGGCCGTATTCTCTATATATATGATTTAAAAAACACCTGATATCTCGAACACGGTAATCTCGAATACCCTGCTTATGTCGAAGTATATTCAAAGTCCCAAGCCCTACTTTTACGTGGCTTATCTCGAAGTGAATTTTTCGGTCTAGTGAACACACCTGGCGTCTTGACTTCACACTTTCTCACCAGTGGCTATTGATTAACACCTTCAAACAGGGGGGATCTTAATTAACCCCAAGCTTGTGTTGGGTGTCTATGACACGGTAATTTGTATGACAGCTTGGGTGTTTGGTGTAGTCTACGACGGATAAAACAAACCACTACGCAACAACTCAGAAATTACCGATATTGCATTTAATAAAATGCTCTGTATAATTAAAATCGTAAATTCAAAAAAACACAAAAGATTTTTCAATATAAACTTAAACAGTTAACTTGCAGTACGTAACGTATGGGCGCCAGTTTGTTAAAACAAATTTTACTACTAGTTAGAATTTCCTCCAATGGATAGTGAAATTTTGTTTTTCCAGTATCAAAACAAATTTCAAACGGCGACATAATTTATGTAAATAATGACGTTCATTATTAAAAGATGAGACGATAGTTTATTTTGAATTCATTTCTGATACCAGCTGCTCTTTTTATTTTCAAGGCTTGCACACATTAACTCATAAAAATATTTTATTATGTCTAATGAAAGGGAATAATGGAATATATCGCTGGAATGGTATGAGAAAAAAAAGAGCTAATAAATATACAAAAAATTTTAAAATAATCAATTTGATATTATTCTAAAACCCATAATTCAAAGAAAAAATGTAACATCGGTTCAATTTCAACCACTTTCACTTTGTAACATGCAAGATGTATACGGCATTACATGTAAAATTGCAATATAACCTAAGATGTGGTCTGTTCATGTTTTTTTTTAAAATGTTATAAATAATTTATATAAAGTCCATAAGTTTTTTAATCAAATCAATAATCAAATATTTCATTGGTTTATTGCCATAATCAAAGATAATGTTATGTTTGTATTTTCAAATTTTTCAACTATTGTACTTTGTAGAGGCCAGATTATGGGGCCCATTCAAAGAACTGGAGCAGACCGTCCACACAGCCATACACAGAAAAATTCCGGATGCCATTCACGACCTAGAAATAGCTCTCAAAAAACATAAGCCAGATTTCATCGCTTTGTTAAAGAATCCAGTACGTTTTAGTAATTGACAGACTTTTTGTCTGAAACAAAGCTCTGTGACCAATTTATAAAGAGTTATGTATACCAATCTAGTTTCTTTGCAGTTTATTCTGATTGTCAGTTATTGTAATTGTATTAAAACATCTTCAATTTTTGTGATTATATTGGTGGATTTAAAATTAGTTAAAAGGTGAATCACTCTGGCACTTGAATCATTACAGAAATGTGAAGGATAATGTGCATTTAATCCCCCCCCCCCCCAATTTTTCTGTTTTTCAAAGCTATAATATATACTTTAAAATATCAATAACTTCTGAGATTCATTGGTAAATTGAAATTAAAAAGGTATGTGTGTGTGTTTGAATAAATTTTAGAGGAATGTGAGGGGGATATACTAGTACTTAGTTAACCATGAGATGAACATGTAGTTTAATTTTTACATGAAAATTGGTGCAGATTAGTAGCTTACTTCACAATGCACTTGACTACTTTACAGTGATAATGACAAAGAAAATCTTAATAAATGATCTTTGATATGTACATTTAGAAATACTTTTGCAGCCCAAGAATGCCATGTACAGGACGGCAGTCCGAAACTCCACGAAGGAGGGGCTACCAGTCATGGGGGACCAGACTAAACAGACATTCTCCCAGCAGTTTATAGAGGAAGCCCTGATACTCAGTGACCTGTTTGATATGAGTGAAATTGCAGCTATAGAACTCCTAATGGCAGGTGAGTTATTAGTGACACAGGGTTGTCCCTAAAGCTTTCATAAAAGTAGCAGCTAGGGGTCATTAAAAAAGTAGAAGGGCCTTGATCTGGGCCTGGGATATCCTCCCTTAAAGGGGGTTGAAAGAGGAATACCAAAATGAGCCAGGAAAATTCCCTAGTCCCTGGGTCTCAAGAGGAACAGAGACAGTATTTAGAGGAACAGAGATAGTATTTTAAGGAACAGAGACAGTATTTAGAGGAACACAGACAGTATTTAGAGTTACAGAGAAAGTATTTAGAGGAACAGAGACAGTATTTATAGGAACAGAGACAGTATTTAGAGGAACAGAGATAGTATGAGTTACAGAGAAAGTATTTAGAGGAACAGAGAAAGTATTAAGAGGAACAGAGACAGTATTTAGAGGAACAGAGATAGTATTTAGAGGAACAGAGACAGTATTTAGAGGAACAGAGAAAGTATTAAGAGGAACAGAGACAGTATTTAGAGTTACAGAGATAGTATTTAGAGGAACAGAGAAAGTATTTAGAGGATCAGAGACAGTATTTAGAGTTACAGAGATAGTGTTTAGAGGAACAGAGATAGTATTTAGAGTTACAGAGATAGTATTTAGAGTTACAGAGATAGTATTTAGAGGAACAGAGAAAGTATTTAGAGGAACAGAAATAGTATTTAGAGTTACAGAGATAGTATTTAGAGGAACAGAGAAAGTATGTACAGGAACATAGATAGTATTTAGAGTTACAGAGAAAGTATTAAGAGGAAAATAGATAGTATTTAGAGTTACAGAGAAAGTATTAAGAGGAACAGAGACAGTATTTAGAGGAACAGAGATAGTATTATAAGGAACAGAGACAGTATTTTGAGGAACACAGGTAGTATTTAGAGTTACAGAGACAGTATTTAGAGGAACAGAGAAAGTAATTAGAGGAACAGAGATAGTATTTAAAGTTATAGAGATAGTATTTAGAGGAACAGAGAAAGTATTTAGAGGAACAGAGATAGTATTTAAAGTTACAGAGATAGTATTTAGAGGAACAGAGAAAGTATTTACAGGAACAGAGATAGTATTTAGAGGAACAGAGACAGTATTTAGAGGAACAGAGAAAGTATAAAGAGGAACAGAGAAAGTATTTAGAGTTACAGAGAAAGTATTTAGAGTTACAGAGATAGTATTTAGAGGAACAGAGAAAGTATTTAGAGGATCAAAGACAGTATTTAGAGTTACAGAGACAGTATTTAGAGTTACAGTGATAGTATTTAGAGGAACAGAGATTGTATTTAGAGTTACAGAGATAGTATTTAGAGTTACAGAGAAAGTATTAAGAGGAACAGAGACAGTATTAAGAGGAACAGAGATAGTATTTAGAGGATCAGAGAAAGTATTAAGAGGAACAGAGACAGTATTTAGAGGAACACAGACAGTATTTAGAGTTACAGAGAAAGTATTTAGAGGAACAGAGACAGTATTTAGAGGATCAGAGAAAGTATTAAGAGGAACAGAGACAGTATTTAGAGGAACAGAGATAGTATTTAGAGGAACAGAGACAGTATTTAGAGGAACAGAGACAGTATTTAGAGGAACAGAGATAGTATTTAGAGGAACAGAGAAAGTATTTAGAGGAACACAGAAATAGTATTTAGAGTTACAGAGACAGTATTTAGAGGAACAGAGAAAGTATTTAGAGGAACAGAGAAAGTATTTAGAGGATCAGAGACAGTATTTAGAGTTACAGAGACAGTATTTAGTGTACAGAGGTAGTATTTTTAGGAACAGAGATAGTATTTAGAGTTACAGAGATAGTATTTAGAGTTACAGAGATAGTATTGAGAGGAACAGAGAAAGTATTTAGAGTTACAGAGATAGTATTTAGAGTTACAGAGATAGTATTTAGAGGAACAGAGATAGTATTTAGAGGAACAGAAAAAGTATTTAGAGGAACAGAGATAGTATTTAAAGTTGCAGAGATAGTATTTAGAGGAACAGAGAAAGTATTTACAGGAACAGAGATAGTATTTAGAGTTACAGAGAAAGTATTAAGAGGAACAGAGACAGTATTTACAGGAACAGAGATAGTATTTAGAGGAACAGAGAAAGTATTTAGAGGAACAGAGACAGTATTTAGAGTTACAGAGAAAGTATTTAGAGGAACAGAGATAGTATTTAGAGGAACAGAGAAAGTATTTAGAGGAATAGAGAAAGTATGGAGAGGAACAGAGAAAGTATTTAGAGGAACAGAGATAGTATTTAGAGGAACAGAGAAAGTATTTAGAGGAACAGAGACAGTATTTGGAGTTACAGAGATAGTATTTAGAGGAACAGAGAAAGTATTTAAAGGAACAGAGACAGTATTTAGAGTTACAGAGATAGTATTTAGAGGAACAGAGAAAGTATTTAGAGGAAGAGAGAAAGTATTTAGAGGAACAGAGATAGTATTTAGGGGAACAGAGAAAGTATTTAGAGGAACAGAGATAGTATTTAGAGTTACAGAGAAAGTATTGAGAGTTACGGAGACACCGTCAGTATTTTGAGATACAGAGTCAGGTTTTAGCGCTTCAGAGTCAATATTTTGAAACACAGAGGCAGGATTTATTGATTGGTGTTGTATCTACCAAATAAAGATGAAGACCTACGGAGATTTTATACCAACACAGGATTCGAGTCCGCAGTTTTATCTTCAATGAAGTCAGAATTTAAAGCAAAATGTACAGAGATAAGATTCAGAGTTACAAAGATAGAATTAAAAACTACGAAGACAGGATTAAGGCTACAAGAGCATCATTGAGAACTACAGACGCATGATCAGGAGTTACAGAGACGAGATTTAGAACTACAGAGGCGTGATCAGGAGTTACAGAGACGGGATTTAGAACTACAGAGACAGGATTTAGAACTACAAAAGCAGGATTTATGTACAAAGATACAAGGGATGGAACTCTGTCAGTGAGTTAGAAGGGACAACTCTGTTTTAGGCCATTACTAGAAATTGGGAGGTTTACTTGTAAACTGTCATTCTGACGGAACTTATGTATTCCAGACCAATCCAGGAGCAGTTTATTACCCTTTTATCACCAACAAAATATATAGAGAGGATAACTGCTGCATCACCAATGTTTGTGCTGTTATGTTATGGACCCAGACACCCAGAGGAGAATGCTGTCGTCGTCTGCCAGGCGGCCTGATGAGCTCTAACAGAGCGAAACAGTGTATTTTTTTCTTCTTTCAAATGAATCTACCATTGGTCACTAGTAGGTTTTATAGATAATTAAATAATCTTTTGAAAATTTTAATTGTCTATTGACATTATTTAAAATTAATTAATTCAGAGAACCTTTGTCCGCCACTTAAGTAAAAAAAGAAGATCACAAAGATCTAAAGGGGTGGGGCACGGTGACGGCCTGGGGAGGGTGAGGGATGGGGCAGGGTCCTAGGGAGTACTAGCATAAAATCTCATTGCAAAAGCTTAACCTTGAGAAAAAACTCGGAAATGAAAGTTTGCTACAAAAAATAGCAGTGTGTTTGAATTTATGAACTTGATCTTTTGGTATCATAATCAACAGTGGTCTTATTTCGGTCATGGATAGTTGTTTCAAAGGGAATTGTGAAATTTCATTGTGAAGGCTTAATATCAGTACTTTGTAATTATCAAACAATATCAATAATGCCTGGCCACACTAGAATTTCAATTTTAATGAATTTTTTAGTGTGTATTCATATTGTCACATAATTAATGGTTTTACATTTTCAAAAAGTTACGTTGCTATGGTAACGGCACCTATTATTTCCCCCTTTAAATTCTTCCTTAAATTTGATAAAAAGAAAAACAAAAAAAAAAAACGTGATTTTGTAGGTTTTCCTGATTAAAAATGAGCTTAAAAGAATCAAGAGAATGGGAAAACCTACTTTTGTCTTAAAACTACCATTATTCGATTATAGTATTACAACATAATTTTCTAAAAACTGTAATTCTACATAATTTTCTATATAAAAGATGTAATTCTACATAATGCCTAGATAACACTTATCTTTGGAAATTTTGGGTATATTCGAGATATTGCGTGGAATTGAAAATGTTCAACAAAGACAGTCGGAAAGGACAAACTTAAATCATTCTCCCCCACTTTCAGGAAAAGTAAGAAACAAAAAATGGAAATAATAAATTTCCTGCTCTTGGACACATCAGCTTGTGTACTGTGTAGCAAACAGGGATTTTTCAGTACTTGCTGTATAACGCTTATTATTCAAAAGTTTTTCTCCTCGTCCAAAAACGTAACCTTGGTCATACCGTATACTAGTAATTAGAAATTTTAGCGAGGATTTAATTTTGGCATTATTAGCGAGGCTATTGAGATCGCTCAATTTGAATATCGCTAAAAATAAATTGCATGCTATTTGTACTGTACTAGCTTCTTAAGTGCGCATTTTAAAATCGCTAAAATTACTTCTCGCTAAAAAAGAATACCAGTTTTCAAGGAGAAATCGCTGAATTTGCGTCTCGCTAAAATTTCCACTTATACGGTATCTCTGAACAATAATTTTTGACCCCGGTAGCTTGAACTTTGACCTACTTTTGATGTTTCTTCAAATGACTTTTGATTTGAAGAGATAGGGGGCTGTATATTTATTTCACATGTCTATTACCTGTTATATAACACATTTTTGATCGCTTGCATGCTATAATTTCTTACGTTTATGCTTGACCTAATTTTTCATAAAATGGTAATAATTCTTGGATGACATTTGAAAAGTCATTCATATTTAACACAATATCCATCTCATCCACAAAACACCAAAAGCTCGGAACCACAGTTCTTTGAATTGGCTTGTTACATGAAGCTTTCAAAAAACTATCTGTGAAGATTAATAAAAGAATGGGTGGACTTAACTGCCGTGAAAAAAATCCGTAAAAACACCATAGGAAAAAAATCGCCAAAATCACATTATAATCGTTCAATAAACGATGGAACAGCCACTGCTCAAGATGTCTGCAGATGTACTGACTGATAATGATTTTCTTACAAGGTATAAGCAATCTATAATATTCAATAGATGTGAATAATGTTCGTCGTTAAAAATGTTCTGATTGTACATATAAGTTTCCTAGAGATGACATAATTAATGATATGTTTGAGATTTTTGGATATTGATTGATTGGATGCAGGCGCGGATCCAGGATTTGGAGTTAGAGGGAGCGCCAAAATTAGGCAAGGGGTCTGGGTCCAGGGCAAAGCCCTGGTGGGGGCCAAGAGGGCGAAGCCCCCGGAAGGCCCTGGATTATACAGATTTTGTGCATGGGGTAAAAATGAGGTCTACCAAGTAGACATATATGATTAACGCTAACTTTGATAATCTTAGGGGGCGTGCGCCGGGTGCGCCCCCCTTAAATCCGCCACTGGTATGCTGTTTTACACCCCATTCGAGAAGAGACATTTATGTCACAAAAGCGAACAACTAATTCCGCGAGAACTTATAAGCAGTATGTGGGTATTGTTAATTGGTTGGTAGTAAAGCGTTTAAAAGGTAAGATCTCGTGGAATTAGTTGTTCGCTTTTGTTTTAAAAAAGTATTTATTTGCTAGTTGGTAGTAAATACAAAATAATTTGTCATATTCTATTTCAATGCTTCCGTAATAGAAGATTCTGGGATATATTGTTTTGGCCCCTTTCTGTCCGTCTGTCTGACTTGCTGTCTATCTGTTTATCCGCAAAAACTACCGTATGACCTTGCCATAACTGTTGAATGGATTGGGCTATGGTTTGGAATTCCGACTTACAATATACTAATACTATATTTATAGTATTCGAAATAAAAGTTTTTGTGATATAAAGTATAAATTAACTTAATTCTGCATTAAGTAATGGTAAACATTTCAAAAATCTGAGATTCTGACAGTTACCTGTATATTTCTGATAGATATACTAAAATTGTGTAAATAATATCAAGTGTCGCTTATATCGAAATGCTTGCCAATGATATTAAATATAAGTCAAATCCTATTATCAAGCACTACAATTTAATGATTTTTTGTGATAAATGTGTATGTGGGTATAGGTGTTTTAATGCAAGATAACTGCTAAAAGATCGAAAACAACAACATCAACACAACAGAAGACTCAAAAGAACTTGGAATAGCAGAAATATTTTCTTTATTTCACTTGGTAAACAATAGTGATATTAGTATTTAGTTATGAATTATTTCCAATTGTCTTTGAACTTAATATGTTTCCGATTGTTAATAGATGGCACAATAAATTGAAAATGACACAAACCAATACGCATCATCTACATCATTTCTTGTTTCATTCTTATGAAAGACATGTGTTCTCTTGTATAACCACACGTAATTAATATATATATAATTTTATAATTCGGTTACAGTACTTTATTTTAAGCACTGCAAATTTTACAAATAAAATTATTTCCGACCCAAGGTGTACATTTTTGTTACAACGTTTGGTAACACTTTCTATCGTCGCCATGGTCTCGATTTGTTTTCGAATAGTGTCCATGGCATTTATCGCAAAAATTAACGTCACAGTCCTCACAGTACTGTCTGCATTGTCTTTTGTCGTGTTTCTGACATCGTGGGTAGGCAGAAAGTCTTCGTCTGAGTGGTACAGCATTGTGGCTTTTAGATGAATCTGAGAAATGTTTTCCAAGACACGCCGTGCAGAATTTGACGTTACAAAAAACACATTGGCGTTCTGCCTTTATAGTCTGGCACAAATCACACGGCGGGGCATCTTCTCCATCGTACCTTAGGGCCATTCTGCTAGCTGTTACTCCAGATATATAAATCGTTTACTGCTTATAGAGAATCTAATAAAATAAATAAATAGTATATTGTATTACATTGTCAATTTTAATTGATTGAATCTAATAAAAAAAATATTCCAAATACTATAGTATACTTAATTGTTTAAATGAGAAAAGGTAAAGGCTCAGCGAACCCCTGGTAAGAGGGGTAACTCTTTCTGACGTAAATGACTACAGATAATATTCTTTTTTTTTTCCTTTTTAATTAAATTTCCATGTTCAAAGTCTATATATCTATCAAGTTTTGCATTGCAAATTATGAATACGTAAACTTTCATTTTTATTTCTAATAACAGTCCTTTCACGTGCATCATCTCATGCGTTGATAAGCTAAATTTCATATAATTGGTTACATATGACGAACCTTAAAATGTTCTCCAAAATACGATATGATCTTATCCGACCCATATTAGCCTCAGTTCAATTGATTAAAATGCAATGCTATAATTTGCATGGGCCGATTACTCAGTACAATATATATTAAGACATGATTTTAGTGCGTACGGGCGGAAAGTGAGGACCCTATATTTTCACCTTTTCTTGAAGAGTTATCCCCCTTTGATTTAACTCACTAAAAATCCATTCTTAAAAGTTGTCTTGTTGGCCTAGTTTAAGATTTAAGTTAAAGTTTAAGATCGAGTTTTGTCAATAATGATTAAATACTGAGTACATCTTTCCACCACAACACTTGTTTTATATTCTTAGTATTTATTAACTTCTTTATTGTTTTCTTTTCTTCTCTAATAGACTCTATTTAAAGTGCTCTGAAATATAGAAAAATCCAAATATGGGTCGGATACATTATTTATAATATTTTTAAAATTATGCATTTTTTATCTATCAAAACAACCATTGTTTTCGCGATGAACATGCTTTGATCTATAATGATGGTGGGATAGGATTGAATTGATGGGATCCGCACCCCCCCCCTTCTGGAATTTGCGGAGTTGTTAAAAATAATTATACAGACTGAGTGTATAAACACTGTATTAAATAAGAATGATCTTCAGGCACGTATCAGCAGGTTGTCCGGGGGAGAAACCCCCCACTCATTTTAAACATAATCTTTTACTATTTAAAATGTATATTGAAAGCCCCCCTCCCCACTTTCTGGTTATAGAGTGAGGCCAAATAAGCTTAATGTAGTATGATATGTAGAAAAGATATGTTACTGAAAGAAGTTGAACTTTCCATTGAACTTTCCAACCCCACCCCACCCCCTTTCCCCGGCGGAATAGGATTTTCGAGTTTTGGCAATTTCCTGTTGTTGTTGTTTTTTTTTAATTTTACCTGTCAAGTTTCTTTTTTTCAGGTAGGTAATTTTTTGTCTCTGGCTGCCCCCTCTCCTTTCAAAATCGATGCTACGTCACTGACCTTGACTACCCACCAACATAAGGACACTTTATACAGCAATTTTACGTTTGGGTAAGAATTATTGTTTTTATAGGTTGGTCCCTTTAGAAAAAAAATCCCCGAATCAGCGTCTTTCAAACCCCCCCTCCCCACTGTTTGGTTATAGAGTGAGGCCAAATAAGCTTAATGTATAGTATGATATGTAGAAAAGATATGGTACTGAAAGAAGTTGAACCTTCCAACCCCAACCCACCCCCATTCCCCAGCGGAATAGGATTTTCAAGTTTTGGCAATTTCCTGTTGTTGTTGTTGTTGTTGTTGTTTTTATTTTACCTGTCAAGTTTCTTTTTTTTTCAAGTAGGTAATTTTTTGTCTCTGGCTGCCCCCGTCTCCTTTCAAAATCGATATTACGTCACTGACCTTGACTACCCACCAACATACGGACACTTTATACAGCAATTTTACGTTTGGGTAAGAATTATTGTTTTTATAGGTTGGTCCCTTTAGGAAAAAAAATTTCGAATCAACGTCTAGTAAATATAAGTTAATGAATTTGTCATGCAGAACAGAAACCAGTTTCTTATATAGTTGGAAGACTGTAAAATACAGTAAATGTTGAGTTGAAGGATACTCATGTTTATTTGAATCACCATGTATAAAATAAGAAGTGACTTATGGTGTCTTGCAATGATAAGAAAAACTTCGTACACTATACATTATTTAAATGTAAAAATAATTCAATTTTTTTTTCTAAAACTGGATACTTATGATTTTTCATCCAAAAATGTATTTGTTAAAAATATAGAAGGCTTGCTTATTTTCCCTAAATAATGTGATAACCTTTAAGATGTGGATCGAATGAATGTTAGCAAATACACAGTCATTACCTTGAGAATTTAGAGAATGCATTTTTATTATCGACGCATGGTTTCCATGCAGAGCCTGGGGATCAACTGCATAATTCAAGGGTCTCCCAGGAAGTCTAATTTCATGGTATCGTTAAATAAAATTTAGACTTTTTTCAAAGAAAAATGAATGAAAAAAGAATTGAATACATGTATAACTGAAACTAATTAAATAATAAAATAAGTAGTAATGAAAAGAAAAACGAAAAAAAGGACTCACCATTACTGAAGCTAAGAGCGAACCATTCGACTTCCTGGTCCACGGTATTTTTATGTCAAAACTTACACATTTTTTTATGAATACATGTACATACATCATGTTCTGTAAATAGGTTATTTTTTGGCATTTAAATGGACATCTCTATCTAATCAAACTGTTATTCCACATAAGGTGTTAAATTTCCCCGTTAAACTAACTAAAAATTAAGCTGTCATATAGATTGAATAGATAAAATTTTACAGATAAAAGATAAATTATGTTGTCAGAGATTCAAAATTATAAATGGATATTTAAAACATTCATGATTTAACAATAAAGCTTATTATTTCCCTAACCAGACACATTTTTTATTCAATCAGTTTAAATGCCCTTTAAGAATATGCCTGAAGTTTTGTTTTCTCGCACAAAGTCAAATATTGTCGTAATACCCAAAAAGAAAAATAAAACAAACATTTAATTCATTTATGCCTTTGAAATTACAATTTGAATAAATGAATGAATAAATGAATGGATGGATGAATGAATGAATGATTTTCAAGTGGTATGAATTTGCTAGTTAATTCTTGAATCTCCAAAACAATTTGATCGGGATCGGTGACCAAATATTTAAATATGGCGGCCGGTGGCATGGCGGTAAATTCAGGTAAAATTATTTTCTCTCTGAAGCATTTATCTCTCTATAAAGCGCATATTTATAAACTTGAAGTGCTTTATTAAAGGTAGCTGATAATGATTATATATCGTGTATGGGCGCCAGTTTGTTAAAACAAATTTTACTACTAGTTAGAATTTCCTCCAATGGATAGTGAAATTTTGTTTTTCCAGTATCAAAACAAATTTCAAACGGCGACATAATTTATGTAAATAATGACGTTCATTATTAAAAGATGAGACGATAGCTTATGTTGAATTCATTTCTGATACCAGCTGCTCTTT
This sequence comes from Saccostrea glomerata, assembly GCA_003671525.1. Lineage (NCBI taxonomy): Eukaryota > Metazoa > Mollusca > Bivalvia > Ostreida > Ostreidae > Saccostrea > Saccostrea glomerata. The sequence continues at coordinate 281,166 of PRKT01000371.1, read as the reverse complement.
TTATTTTCAAGGCTTGCACACATTAACTCATAAAAATATTTTATTATGTCTAATGAAAGGGAATAATGGAATATATCGCTGGAATGGTATGAGAAAAAAAAGAGCTAATAAATATACAAAAAATTTTAAAATAATCAATTTGATGTTATTCTAAAACCCATAATTCAAAGAAAAAATGTAACATCGGTTCAATTTCAACCACTTTCACTTTGTAACATGCAAGATGTATACGGCATTACATGTAAAATTGCAATATAACCTAAGATGTGGTCTGTTCATGTTTTTTTTTAAAATGTTATAAATAATTTATATAAAGTCCATAAGTTTTTTAATCAAATCAATAATCAAATATTTCATTGGTTTATTGCCATAATCAAAGATAATGTTATGTTTGTATTTTCAAATTTTTCAACTATTGTACTTTGTAGAGGCCAGATTATGGGGCCCATTCAAAGAACTGGAGCAGACCGTCCACACAGCCATACACAGAAAAATTCCGGATGCCATTCACGACCTAGAAATAGCTCTCAAAAAACATAAGCCAGATTTCATCGCTTTGTTAAAGAATCCAGTACGTTTTACTTATTGACAGACTTTTTGTCTGAAACAAAACTCTGTGACTAATTTATAAAGAGTTATGTATACCAATCTAGTTTCTTTGCAGTTTATTCTGATTGTCAGTTATTGTAATTGTATTAAAACATCTTCAATTTTTGTGATTATATTGGTGGATTTAAAATTAGTTAAAAGGTGAATCACTCTGGCACTTGAATCATTACAGAAATGTGAAGGATAATGTGCATTTAATCCCCCCCCCCCCCCCAATTTTTCTGTTTTTCAAAGCTATAATATATACTTTAAAATATCAATAACTTCTGAGATTCATTGGTAAATTGAAATTAAAAAGGTATGTGTGTGTGTTTGAATAAATTTTAGAGGAATGTGAGGGGGATATACTAGTACTTAGTTAACCATGAGATGAACATGTAGTTTAATTTTTACATGAAAATTGGTGCAGATTAGTAGCTTACTTCACAATGCACTTGACTACTTTACAGTGATAATGACAAAGAAAATCTTAATAAATGATCTTTGATATGTACATTTAGAAATACTTTTGCAGCCCAAGAATGCCATGTACAGGACGGCAGTCCGAAACTCCACGAAGGAGGGGCTACCAGTCATGGGGGACCAGACTAAACAGACATTCTCCCAGCAGTTTATAGAGGAAGCCCTGATACTCAGTGACCTGTTTGATATGAGTGAAATTGCAGCTATAGAACTCCTAATGGCAGGTGAGTTATTAGTGACACAGGGTTGTCCCTAAAGCTTTCATAAAAGTAGCAGCTAGGGGGCATTAAAAAAGTAGAAGGGCCTTGATCTGGGCCAGGGATATCCTCCCTTAAAGGGGGTTGAAAGAGGAATACCAAAATGAGCCAGGAAAATTCCCTAGTCCCTGGGTCTTCTGGACAACCTTGGCATTGTTTTCAAAGTAGGCCATTCCATGAGGAATGGATTGCTTGGTTTGTTTTCCAGGTTATACAGGATATTTATAATGTTGCCGGGTAAAAGTGTTCAAATTGACATTAAAAGTAAACAGAAAGTTAATGTTAGGAAGTCTGTGCAAGTATTGGACTGTGACACTTGATTTATATGTGTATGTGCTTTGCATTATTGCATAAAAAATAAGTGACGAGGAAATTTGGAGAAACACATACAATACAAATGCAGAGGTAAAATGAACTGTAATCACAAGTGACTTTTGACCTTTGTACAGGTGAGAGACAGCAGGCTGAGTTCCCCGGGTTGACCAGAGGCCTGGTGGCGGTACTGCTGTACTATGACGGACAGAAGAGTCTGGTTAACTCCCTTCGTACCCTTCTTCAGTCGAGGGAGGGAAGAATGTGGACCATGGAGTTGACCCCTGACCTTTCCAGCATGGTGAACCAATACACAGATCAGCTGATTCAGAAAGATCGTCTTATTAACACCATACTAGGTAACAGCTGAACCTGAAAATTTCGACTGGTATCCCTGACTTAAATGGTTGATTTTGAATTTTAATACTTGAAGATAGAAATTTGTAGTTATTCCAAGTCAAGAATCTAATTCAAAACAAATTGTTCTTGCAGATCAATTAAACAATATGGACCTAACAAAGGAAATGGACAGACTTCAAAGAGATAGGGCTATTGGTCCACCTAAACACAAGAAACAGGTTTGCAATTTTCTCTGTATACCTGAGGCAGAAATATCTATATCCATCTTAATACTGCTTGTAGAACTTATGATGATAGGAGATCACAGTGTTATCCATCCTAGACATTCACTTCTACTGCCAATCTGCATTATTTTGTCCTTTTCATGTTTTCCAGGTGTCTGACTTGTACAGGGAGATCCAGATCATTCTAGCTGACTGCCTTTTCTGTCTGGCCACACAGCAGCCCCTGGAGAAAGCTGACACCTTGAGACTGATCCAGCACCTAAGAGCAGACAACTCTGTGAGTGCTGATGGCACCCTGGACCCTGTGAGTCTGTGTCTGTTAATGGCCCTCCTGTACTGTTTTGATGTCAGTCTGTTGGAACACGAAGATGGAAGAGGTAAATCCCAGATTATTTATTCATCGTTTCACAAACCATAAATTTTTTATTCATAAAGCTTAAGGATGCTTTCTAATCCATCAATTTGATGAATCTGGAAAAAAATCATGAAGAATCTTGAAAAAAACCCCATTTTTTTGCAATATATGTCAATCTTTCTTAGCAATTTCTCTGCTTTGAAATAAGAATTATCAATTTAAGAATAAACAAAAAAAGTTAAAGTTGATGACTATTGACATTTACAGAGGTCCTGCAGCGTCTACCAATGATGACCGACTCGACCTATATACCGGACATACACCAGGATCTCATGTCTACACGAGCCTGGGCCAACCCCGGACTGAAGAGCATGGTGCTGCTGGCCTGGGGGGTGACCCTCAGACAACTCAATCAGTACCAGACCCCCACAGGTAAAATATTTAATGTGATCAAAGGTCACACCAAAATTCCATTTGTAAAATATCAAACAACCGGTATAATATCAAGTCTTAATAAAAGATGACGCCCCTCCCTAGGAATAATATAATATTTTATCTTATAAAAAGCTGGACCAAGCTTTATTTTGATACTCAGTTTCAATTGGGTAACCTAGTAAATTTAATGTATATTAGACATACAGTCAAACCTGTCTTAAGCAGTCACCTACGGGATCCATCAAAAGTGACCTTTATAGAAAGGTGACCTTTAGATAGAGGTTCATCTTTTTAAAAGGGATTTTTATGTCAGATTTGTGTTTATATATTATGTATTTCACTACAAAATATACAAGAAAGTTTTAGACATTATTATTTTTTTTTAATTCAGTCATCAAATTATTATTTTTTTTATTTAGTAGATGCATTACTTTATGGATGAATTCAAACTAAATCTTATGCATCAAAGAAAATTAATAAAATACTTGTATATTGAATCTTACACTTACAGAGTGTATATAGCATTATCCCCATCAAAACAACATTTTTTTTTCTTGTGTAAAGAATAAAATGAGTCAAAAATTATTTTATCTACACTTGATTAATAAAATCAACCTCTGTATATGTTCTTTTTTAAATACATGTACATGATTTGTTGTATAATAAACTCTCAGACATACTCTCAGTTGATCAACAGATAGACAGGTGTCCTGAACAATGAAGCGTTACTAATCCCTAACGGTTGTTTCCTGTGTGAAATTCACAACATACCCAAGCCACAATGTGTATATAAACTGTAATTATGGCTTCAACAAATGATGCAAGTTTACTATGTGTGGAAATTAAAAAGCCCATCAAGCGTACGTAATACATTTATAACTCTCAGAGCATCCAGAGTTTGGCGCGATATCGACACGTACTGTCCGTTAATGGTAAACAAAATCATCATATACATAATTAGATGTTTATAACGTTATTCTTTTTTATAATTGATTAAAAATCCAAAAGATATAAGACACTGATAATCAGCATGACTAGGTATCGAAAATAGTTAATAATATTGTATTCGTTTTTTTCCTGTTAACTTTTTTCGTCATAAGCCTTGTCAGAGTTTTGTAAAATATAGAAGCAGTTAAGTTTGTAAAATGATTCATATCCAGTATTACAATTGGCATTAAATAAAGTCCAATTTTTAATTTTTGTTCACGATTCCGCAACACTTGATTGGTTATTTACATTAGTAACAAAAAATTGGGAATCAGCTGACTTCAGATCAGGTCACGTGATTGGACAAAATGGCCGCCCAAGACAGGGAAAAGTGGCGATTTCGTTTGAAAGTTGATGACCGCTGACCGCGTTACGCAGGTGACCGCTTAATAGAGTTACTTTATATAGGAAATTTCATTGGGAGGAAATAAAATGACCGCATAGTACAAGTGACCGCTGGATAGAGGTGACCGCTATGACAAGTTTGACTGTAGTTAAAAATACCAGCATAAGATACATGAGGTGGTACCTATTTGAGAGTTGATTATCTATATTGGTACATGTATATGTATGTCATGTTAGATTGGGAATCAATTTAATATGGCAAGATAATTATGATGCATGCTTCAAGATTAATTTCCAGAAAATAAACTAATTTTGGGCTTTACTGATATCTTGGATTAATTAACACTTGATTTTCCTTTACTTGATTTGTAGGAGTGAATGGGATTTGTGAAGAGGATGAGGTGGTCATTAACGAGGCCCTGGAAGCTAACGTTTTCCACTTCCTGCGACTGGCTGTTGTAGCCGTACATGATTTCCATAAAGAGGTAGGTCATTTGGTGCATCAAAATTAACACATTTTTTTTTTTTTTTAGAAATGAGTCAAACAAGATTTTTTTTTGACAAATCATTATTTTAACTCCTCAGAATGGATTCTTAATAACAGGCTTAGAAGTATATTGTATTATTCATGTTATGATTAACCAGCATGCTTTTTTGTTTGTAGGAATATTATCTAAAGAAAGTCCACGGGCTGGTTACAGACTTCATTTTTCATATGCCACTAAAGGTACTTATTTGACTCTAAAATGAATTGTTAATTCATTTGATCACAAAAAGATGTCATTTTTGCATGGCTAATTTTATCTGAAATAAAAATATTACAACATTTCAGAAATAAAGCAGTAAAAATAAGATAATTATATCAAATATGGGCTGATGGTTGGTGGAAAAATATTCTTTGTAAATTTTGAAATGAATATTGATAAAAATAAAATATTTCAGAAAAATAGTCCTCGTTGTAAAAAAAGAAAGAAAATTTGTTACAACTTTTTATGAAGTGATATAAATATACATTGTTTAAAAGTTTTGTGCAAGAAACTTGATTGTGGATGTTTTCCAGGTGAAAGAGCTGCGTACAAGAGGAGATGAAGCGGCGAGAATTGCGGCATCCCAGAGTTCCCTAGAACCTCCCACGTCACCCAGTCATGGCTTCCAGTACCTACTGAGACTGGTACGTAGTTGTCGCTAGTGTTAACTGCTTATATCATCATGATTAAGGTGGTTATTATTTATTGCCTCATTGAATAAGCCAGTCTGATTGGTACGTAACTGTCGCTAGTGTTAACTGCTTATATTAACATTATTAAGGTTTACTGACCCTTTGACATGAGAGATAATCCTGGCTAGGATATATAAAAATTATTTCCAGAAGAAATTGATTATGAGGCAATTTCTTTGAAATTTAAATTCAAAATGAATTAATTTGTTAACATATCAATTTAATCTTAGATTTCTTGTGGGAATCATCATGAAAGCCATTATCTATAATAGTGATATGTGGGGTGATAAACCATAATGACATAAAATCCTACCATGTATTTTCAGATAGGAGATTTATACAGGACTGACCCCCTGGGTCTGAGACTGTCTGTAGAGTACTGGTGTCCCCAGGATAACTACGGACCTCATGAAACAATGTACAATGTTAGACCCCCACAGAGACAGGTAGATATAAAATAACATCTATAAAACAAAAATTATCTTCTATTAAGTGTAATAAAAGACAGTCATTTGTGGTTTAAATAAGAAGGCAATGTACATATACTATATGATTTTATGTAAATATACTTTAACAGGGCTCAACATTAACTTTAAAATTAACTAGACCAGTCGGACTAGTAGCTGGAAAATTTACTAGACCTGACCTCAATTTCACTAGACCTGACCTAATATCCGTGGTTTATTGAATTAATATTAAATCTGAAAAAAAAATATCAAGAAGAGAAAAATCCATAGTTGAATAACATTGTCAGTGTAAGCAAATTGATGCTTATCATTTAACTTGATTTTGCTGCAAAGAATATTACAGAAAAGAAACATCTTTTTAAACAATTCAAGAAAATATCAGAAAGGGAGATGTATTTCATTTCGATTTAGTTCTATGACTGCATGATTAAATGAAATCACACTATGCAATAGTTGTTGTAAATGACCTAGCATGAAGGAAAAATCTTGGTAGAGTTAGCATTTAAGAGAAAGTCAAAAGGCAGTACGATTTTTGAAATATTGATATGTATAATAATACTATTATATAATAATGGAATAAAAAATGTTTGTTTCCTGCAATATGACGGTAATATTACCCTAAAAACAAGGGTTGGTCGTTGGATTTTTCGGTGGGAGGGGGGGGGGGGGGGGGGGGGGGGGGCTTAATACGATCTCATAAACTTCCCTGGCAGTTTAAAACTTTTATTTTCACTTTCCATGATGCCTAATTAATGGGGTCAAACATCCCGGACTGAACTAACCAGGTTTGATATTTCAGTGGATACTCATCATGGCTGTCTTGTGGTAAAAAAACGAAGTTCCAAAAGTTGTGGGGGATTGCTACATGATATAATAATGATCATTACTTTTTATATTTAAAGTGAATGTTGACTACGTAGACATATTTTATATCTTAAATATTGTATCAGCTGATTGATCAAACACAGATTTGGCAGAAAAAATTCCACCGGCTACATTTACTGTAATTCGGGAAACAAACGTAATTTTTTAAAGTTCATGATTTTTTTGTTGGGATCAAAAAATGAAAGTGAAACCTGATCAAACACATTAATAAACAAGAAAAATCTGTAAATTTGTTGCAAGTTTTGCTTCATTTGAACATTGGTCGAAATATTTTTACACGACCAGTCGGGCTGGCATGAAACAAAATAAAGTAGACCGGACCTAACTTTTACTAGTCTGAGTCGGTCGGACGTGCCTTAATGTTGAGCCCTGTTTAATCATTTTATTCAAAGATGTTAAGGTGAATGGGATTGATCAGCAGACGCTGTCTATTTTAGCCCTCTCCCTGATTTTACATTACAGGTGTCGCTGTATAAGTTTGTCCATTTGGCGGGGGACCTCCTGCCCCCGTCCCTCTATGTGCCCTACATCCAGATGTTGATTGGTCTGTTTTATATTACAGGTGTCGCTGTATAAGTTTGTCCGTCTGGCGGGGGACCTCCTGCCCCCCTCCCTCTATGTACCCTACATCCAGATGTTGATTGGTCTGTTTTACATTACAGGTGTCGCTGTATAAGTTTGTCCGTCTGGCGGGGGATCTCCTGCCCCCCTCCCTCTATGTACCCTACATCCAGATGTTGATTGGTCTGAGCAGTAACCCACAGTCTGCCCACTACTGCTTTGACCTTCTGAAGGTCAATGGAATGGGGTCAGGTAGGGAGTTTTGATAGCTTTAAAGGAATTGTGTATCTAAGATAGTTATAATGACACATGTTTTTCTGTGCTGTCGCAAATGGTCTTACCTGCAGCCACAGTGACACATGTAAAAACGACAATTTAAAGGTTTGAGAGCGTGAATGATTTCAGCAAGCAATGAACTTTGTAAATTTAAAGTTTAAATCTGTTTCTTATACAACAGAAGTTTTGTATCTTGAATATCTTGGATATGTCAAAGTAATTTAAAAGTTCCAATTCCTTTTTCTCTTAGTATTTCACCATTGATATCTCAAAAAATTTGCTTTAAAAATTAAGGTTTGTCTGTACTTGTCTTATATGAGTATTTTTTACACTAGGAGGCCCAGCCAGTGCTGTTTCCTGGCAGCATATTTTCCTGTCGCTGAATCAGTACTACGCCAGTTTACGTCGAGAGGTTCCTAGCGGTGCTGACATGTCTCACATGGGACTCCGAGGTCCCCACTCCCGGGGAATCACGCCACAGGAACTAGAGGGGCTGGTCGTTGTCCTGAAACTGTGTCGAGTTGTGTCTGAATATGTGAGTACTGTGACAAATCAGTTAATTTGTATAATGTTTTTATGACGGTAAATTTCTTATTAACCAGGTAAAGAAGTAATACTTTAAAAGCCAAGATATAATCATTTTTGATAACTTGGTATAAAGACATTATTATGATATAGGGTTTGTACATGTATTATAAACTATATTCAGTAATGAAATGATTTTAATTTCCTGAAGCAATAGAAAGTCTAATCAAATGTTGAAGCCTGCATAAAGTATATTTTACAACTACTTTGACATGTGTTACAGAATGAGAACTGCCGTGTGGCGTTCTGTGAGAACCAGCAGTGGCAGGTGGCGGTGGTGTTGTTTGGTCTGGTGACCTGTAGTATCCCCCTCGATCTTAAAGCCGAGATCTTCAGGGTGCTGGCGGCATTCGCCAAGACGCCAGACGTGGCAGCCAGTCTGTGGCATACACTGGAAGCCTCACAGGTTATCATTGAAATACTACTCTCTACTTTATATTAATTGAATTGCATTGTGTTAATTGCAGTCACATGCATCTCTGCTCTTGCCTTCCCTTTATTGTACTGTATGTACATGTATGTTGGTTTACTGGATTAAATTGTTCACTTTGTTTTAAAGATTTTGACCACAGTTCAGAGCAGCAGTTCCTCTCAAAGTGGAATCCAGGTAAATGTTTGTTTTCTCAGGTTATATAATCTCTGTTCTTTTTTATAATTCTCCAGCCTAAAAAGAACAAAACTAAATCTTGCTGTACATGTAGAAATTTATCTAGACACCAATACACATGTGATTATACATATTGTAACTCACATGCTTGTAAGAGTTATCTACCTTTAATGTCTGTTTTACCCTGTAGGTGGAGCTTGAGGAGGTGGAGACCCGAGCGGAGGAATTTCCCATGACGCGAGCTTTCCTGTCCTTACTGGACTCCCTCACTGACATTCCTGTCCCCCCTGGCCTCGGGGCCGGTCTCAGGGCCCCAGGGTTTCAGCCGTACCTAGAGTTTGTCAAGGATAACGTGTTTGAGAAGTTTTACGCCAGAAGTTACAAGAATCCATCAGAAAAGGTTGGATATAAGATTTTTTTTAATGTTTTGACAATGTTGTTGATGAATATCTACACAGTGACTGTACTACCATCAATTAAAATAAATTTATAGCTGAAAATGAACAATACACAGACAAAAAAGGTAGAAAGAGATTGAAACAGTTTTTTTTATTAATTGTATCTGTCATTTGCATTGATATTCATTGAAGACATGGCTTTTGTGTGTGATTTAGTGCCAAAGGTAATTATCATTAAGTTGCTTGTGACTGTTAAAGAATCCCTTGTATACTGCTGCAGGATTCATTTACATTAACTTAAAGCTTTATTTACAGTGGGAGGTGGCCAGTGACTGTCTGAGGATCCTCTGTAAGCTCCTTCGGGAATATGAGGTGTTGGGGGGTGACTTTGGGGAGGAGCTGGTTGAGGTACAGATGGGGGGCGTGGTCCCCGCTAACAAGTCCCCAGGGTACATCCTGATGCTACATCTGCTGAAGGACTCCCACTTCTTGTCCACGGTAAGAGTCACAGATTTTCCTACGAAAACAGATATCTTTTGGGATATTTTTTTTTAGATTGGGCTAGGAGGTGGGGACATGTACTTTGTTTCATTAAGAATTTAAGTTCTATTTCAGGTGTTGAAAATACTTGATGACAGTGTACGACAACTTGAAACATACAAGGCTATACCAGGTAAATAGTTAAAGCATACATGTTAACTCTCCCGATTTAGGCGGGAGTCTACCGCTTTTTCACTCCATCTCCCGCCTACCGATTTAATTCAGAAATCTACCGCTTTTCTATAAAAGCTGCGTCAAAAGTATTTTTGGTTCACTTGGGTATCCATTCTTGAAGCCACTCTCATAAAATCTCGATAGATATCGCGTGATTTGACTCGGAATCATACAAACGCTTTTTTTGTACATAGATTTCAAGCACGGATTTGACGACAACAACACAAGACTACCAGTGATTACATTGGTTACGATAAATTAATCAACATCCCTGCCATGAAAAAGGAGATACAGCTTTTAAGAATTAGATGAAAACATTTGACATCGTCTTTAAAAGCACAGAGGCTCACAACTTTATCAATAAAGTCAATAGAAATCACTCGATTGACCAAGCCATGTGGCACATCTTTACTTTCGTTTTCGATCATCGCGGGAAATCTGATTTATATAACGAAAGATAGGAACTTGTTTTAGATCTACAGGGGTGTGCAATTGGAAAAATTTATTACTAGCCCACGGGCTAGTGGCAGCTATAAAGTTACTAGCCCCAAGTAAAAAGTTACTAGCCCAAATATAGGGGCAAAAATTTAAATAAAATGAAATTAATTTTGAAAAGGTCAGGGTACTGAGTTAATTCTTTTTAGAATTAATGTATAATTCGCACTATTAAATTTTAAAATCATGTTTAAATTATCATGTAAGAAAATTAAAATGAATTTAAATAAATTATCTTCCCTTTTTCTGAACATTGCACTAGCAGCAGCTCATTTAGAATGAAATTAAATTCATTTTGTTTTGAATTTCATGTTTAATCATAAATACACTAGAAATATATTTTATGTGAGTCTCAAAACACTTATTTTTCAGTTGATTGAGTGATCGTAAATATTTTAATGAGATATTTGCATATTTTTACCATTAACGAATGAATAGAGGAAATTCGGATTAAGAAAAAAACGATCGTTTTTGGAAGTAAACAAGTCAGGTAATACTGCAAAACAGATAAGATTATTGAGATTTATTTGGAGTTGGAGCATGTTGTCTGGAAAATATTTACTGGTTGGGAATTAAATGGAAAAAAAACGTTGAAAATACCGGTTGTGCTTTTCATGTATTGTGTGTGTAGTTAAAATTTTTACTAGCCCAAGGGGCTACCTCCTTGCAGAAAATCACTAGCCCGACCACAAAAAATGGTAGCCCCGGGCGTCGGGCGATGCTAATTGCACACCCCTGATCTAGATTAAACCATGTCATCATTTGTTTTGTTTAAAAACTGAATGAACATTCAGAATTATTGCTTCTAGGCTATATAATATCAGCAAAGATCACTCTTCAAAAGGCTAAGTAAAGCAGCCAATCCAAGCAAAATGATGAGCATGAAAAATATATGAATTTGTAAAATTTATGTCAAACTTAAGTTGTTTCTGTCTTCTTATTCACAGAAGTAAAGTTAAATTACATATTGCTATGTAAATGGTTTAATCTACATGTTAAGTGAGTTATTTTGATTGGTTGATTGGACTAGCCATTATTAAGTTTGGTAATTTGATTGGTTGATTGGACTGGCCAATGCTAAGAGGGTTAATTTAATTGGTTGACTGGACTGGCCATTATTAAGTTAGGTACTTCGATTGGTTGATTGGAATGGTCAGTGTTAAGTCTGTTGATATGATTGGTTGATTGTATTGGCTGATGCTAGGAGAGTTAATTCGATTGGTTGATTTACCTGGCAAATGTTAAGAAAGTTAATTTGATTGGTTCATTGGACTGACCAATGCTAAGAGTGTTAATTTGATCAGACTGGCCAATGTTAGGAGAGTTAATTTGATTGGTTGACTGGATAAGTTAATGTTAAGAGAGTTAATTTGATTGGTTTATTGGCCTGGCTGATGTAAAGAGAGTTAATTTGATTGGTTGTTCTGTACAGGACAGGAGGCTCTGGAGTCGGCCAGTCTGCTGTGTTTACAGCTGATAGAGACCAGTCTGGAGAAGTCGGGGACGTTCCTGGACGCGTGTCGTGAGACGGGAGCCTCTGCCATGGTATCTGCCATGGATCGTCTTCTCCTCAGTATTAATCCACGCAGCGGGAAAGCTGACCACCTTGTTAATGTCACAAAGTAGGTGACTGAAAGTCATAAAGAAACAAAAATACATTAATTTTTATTGATATGAAAGTTTTTATTGCATTTAGTCTTATAAAAAATATAAATATGTGAAAAGTTGTAAGAAACACTAATTTTATCATCATTTTATCATAATTTTATCATTGTGTGATCATGGTCACAATTGGTGAGAGTTAGAATAAATGTTTTATAATTATGTAGGTTTATACAGTTCAGCATTCCTCTTCCTGAGCATGCCCAGTCAGCAATGAAGATCCTGTATCGCGTGTGTCACTCAGCTCCTGTCCAAGTGGCCCTTGTCAATCTGTTCACATCAAATCAGGTAAATCTATACATTTTGATATTTTTTTATGGAAACACCAAGATGAAAATTTTTTAAAGCCATAAATTCTTTTTCAGCAGAGGTTATTTATCTTCAGTCTGGTTCATACTTATAAAAATGTGCCTAGATCCAGAATTAAATAAATGGTTTACTTAATTGTTGTAAGGGTTTTTAAAAAAAACGTAAGCCTTGTAATTCTTGGTTTACGGTGTATCCAGTTTTTTTTCGCAGTGATCTATTTTTCGCTCTTTTCGCAATCATTTTTAATTAGCAAAATATAAAACACGCAGAAATTATTTCAACTATAAAGTGACATAAAACCATTTTAAACAAAAAAATCTGCAATCGTAAAAAAAAGCCTACGCAAAATAAAAACAGGAACTTATCTACCCCCTTTTCACAAAATTTCAAACGCGCGAAAAAACTGGATATACAGTAGATTATTAAATATTTAAATTCATTATTCCAGACCTCTCATTTGGAGTTGCTCCACGGATTTGTGGAATGTCTGGAAGTGGAGGAGCCGGAACAAATGGTGGAGAAGACAATCCACTTACCTGAGGAGGAGGGTATGTTAAAATTGTGTGGAGAGAGAGAGAGAGAGAGAATCCACTTACCAGAGGAAGAGTGTGTTAAAATTGTGTGGAGAGTGAGAGAGAGAGAATCCACTTACCTGAGGAAGAGGGTATGTTAAAATTGTGTGGAGAGAGAGAGAGAGAGAAAGAGACTATCCACTTACCAGAGGAAGAGTGTGTTAAAATTGTATGGAGAGTGAGAGAGAGACAATCCGCTTACCAGAGGAAGAGGGTATGTTAAAATTGTGTGGAGAGAGAGAGAGAGAGAAAGAGACTATCCACTTACCAGAGGAAGAGTGTGTTAAAATTGTATGGAGAGTGAGAGAGAGACAATCCGCTTACCAGAGGAAGAGGGTATGTTAAAATTGTGTGGAGAGAGAGAGAGACAATCCGCTTACCAGAGGAAGAGGGTATGTTAAAATTGTGTGGAGAGAGAGAGAGAGACAATCCACTTACAGAGGAAGAGGGTATGTTAAAATTGTGTGGAGAGAGAGAGAGAGACAATCCACTTACAGAGGAAGAGGGTATGTTAAAATTGTGTGGAGAGAGAGAGAGAGACAATCCACTTACCAGAGGAAGAGGGTAACTAGGGTCCCATGGAGAAGTGGTGTATTGTTTCAGAGAAAGATGATAATGGTTTCAACAGTGAGGTGTTAAGGAAGGGGGCATTCACCTGATAAAACTGAGGAAGATAGGAACTAGGAATCTTAACAGTGTGGATTGATCTCTTATAGTTTTGAATTCCCATGTTTAAACAATACTGTATATATATGTACAGTGAATCCCCCCCCCCCTTCTCTCCCTTTTTCACTTGAGCAAATTTAAAATAACATTTTGTCATAAGCAGTACTGTGTCTTTGTGAAAATCAAATCAAATTGTTTTCAAGAGTGATAATGTGAAAATGATGTAAGCAGAAATATTCCTGCATATGGTTGATGCTAAAAAAATTGCACTTTTCTCTCTCAGATAGTAATGTAAACATTAATGCAAATATACTGTAGATCACTAAATTTTCGCGACACCTTATTTTCGTGAGATAGTCATTGGCTCTTGATTAGTGAGACAAAATTTTCACGAATTGTGGTTATTGCTCTATATACTCCTAAGGAATACTATTATACGCGAGAATTAAATTTTCGCGAGCACATTGTCTCGTGTAATTACGCGAAAATATAGTTCTCGCGAATAAAAAGCGATTTACAGTAACGTTTTAAATTTCCAAGAAGTTCAAAGAATGCCATTATAATGTCACTTTAATACTGATTAGCATTATTGTTACAGATGATTCCCGTGAGATCGGCCACGTCCGTAACTCCACCAGACAGTACCTACTTCAGGTCCTACTGAGATCTCTAGACCAACCTTCACCAAACTTGGCACACCTGCTGCTGGGCTTTGACATTAGGAAGTCTGTTAACAGAACTCTGCTGCAGGACCCAGGTGAGCTGAAAAAAGAAGCTTTGTCTAACTTTTAGTTCAAGATGCAAAAGATTTTAAAATCTATTAAGGTTAAATTCTGCACATTTACAAATTAAATTTGAATTTCTAAAACCAGGTATCCTAGGGTCCCCTAAGACTTGTCTACATGCGGTTCTGTCCCTATTAGAGAGGGGGGTGGGGACACACTCAGGCCCCACCTGCTTGAGGGACACTCCACGACTGTCTGAGCTGGCGTACAAACTCATCTACCTATTGGCTGCCAACAAGGAGACGTCGACGCCCACTTTACGATATTTACGTACAACGAGGGACTTCCTGTACAGGCAGCTCCAGCATCTTCCTTTCACTCAGCAGTTTTATAGTGAGTTCAAATTCAATTAAGAATTTTCATATTTTGTGAAGAAAATGTTTGTAAAAATCTAGATTATTTTATTCATTTAAGATGTGTCTCAGTGATTTATTTGCAGTATTACAATCAAATTTTCATGTGCATTTGAAGTCTGCCCAAACATGTATGTTATAAATTTTGTTACTATTTTTAGAACGCCCTGTAATGATTTCCCAGTCCTGGTTGCTGAAGCTGATAGCCATTGAACTGCGACTGACTGCACTGAACCGTCAAAGGTCACACACTCTGAGATTAATGAAGGCCCTTCTGGATGATGGGTCAGAAGGTCAATCAGGTAAGGTCAAGTTCAAAGGTCACACACTGAAGTTAATGAATGTCTTGATCCATGTCTGTTTAGGGGTTAATATGGTAAAGTCAAGGTTAATAAGAGTCTTACAATAAAGTGGAGGAGGTCCTGTATCATAACAGTCTGATTTGCTAAAGAAAGTAATCAAGTTCTATGATTTTCATTTTTCAGTGTTACAGCCAGCGTTAGGAGAGGAAGCTGACCTGACGTACGACAGATTTACAGAGCAGAGTCTACAGACATCTTATCTGTCTCAGACAACCAGGCCGTTCAGGAGTAAGCATAGAAAAACATGGAAAATTTATCCCACTGCTCTTGCTCATGTAGACTGTTTCTCACTTCATTTTCCTTTTCCAGGCCGCCAAGTGCGCAGGAAGTTGCTAGGACTTCTGGATGAAGTTGACTTTTCACAGCGCTATCCTCCTACAATGAAGTTGGAGTTTTTCGAATTGTCGATGATTGAACAAGCCATCAAAAGTGTAGAGACTCGGACTGAACAGGACATTTTGTATTGTGATGTCAAACGACTTCACTGCTTACTGATGAACGAGTTAAACAACTACCAAGGCAATATCATGGTAACTCAGAGACCTCGAGTTTTAGAGGTGAGATCGATATCCCAATTATTAAGCATTTAACTTCCTTCCTTACTTAATCCTCTTTATGCCACACAGTCTGTCCACCCATTCAGATCTTCCCCACCACACCGAACTTCCTCAGCTCACTTTCTGATTTTTGCCATATTTATTTTTTGCGAAAGCCCTTTTACTTTGCCTTCAAGAAAGGGCAAATTACATGTAAAATTTAAAGTACCCTGTAATATTGACAAAATATTGAACAATTTACCAAACTATTTTAGGAAGTGGAGAATATTCTTCATCATGTGGTGCTGCGTAACAGAATCCGACAGGAACTGTCGACCAAACAGCAGGCTCTGGAGGCGTGGCGTCAGGTGACCGAGGTTCTGCTGACCGCGTGTCCTGAGGACCTACTGACCGCTGAGGACAGACAGACTGTACTGTTTGAGCTGCTACAGGAACTACAGAGAAAGGTAAAACAACATCTGTGTGTCTTGTTTACCGACCCAAAGGTATTGCCATAATTGAACAAGCCATCCCCATTCCCAGAAAATAAATATTTGACCAATGCTAACTGTCGACCAAATTTCATCTCTATACGAGACTTGAATTGTATGAAGAAAGGTAACATTGTCCTTTAAGCTTTTCACAGATATTCTTGTTGACATTTTGGAGGGGTGGGGGCGGGATATTTTTGATTTTAGAGAAAGAAAAAACCTGTGATATTTCTTTGCAAGATACTGCATTCAGTATTGATAATTAAAAAGCTATTCATAATCTTTAGGTGACAGAAGATGATGCCTTGACAGAGTTAACTGCCCCTGTGGCTGGGATCATCCTGACTCTGATGACAAATCTACGTCAGTGTTTCTGTCAGAATTCTGTCACCGATGATGAAACCTCACACTTCCTCACCATGCTGGACTCCACAGCAGGTCAAGGTCAAACAGGGTCATGGGGTCAAGTGTCAGGGTCACGGACCCAATTTGCTTCCTCCCTTCAACTGGTGCTTAGAGGAGTAATAGACCACATTCTGCTGTCAAGTAAGTTTTTATTGAAATATCAAAGTAGTACATACTTTTTGCTTTCAAGTAAAAACATATTACTGAAATATTTGAATACTACATGAAGAGACTTTTTTGCTGAAAAGAAATTTTTCAAAGGGCATGTTCATAAAGCTGTTATTTCAAACACCTATGTACAAGAATAAGAAATTTTAATCAATTTCTAATTCTGTTTAGGTGGTGGCCAGCAGAGGGTAAGAGCCAATCTGTATGGGGCTCTGCTGTATTATCTACAAATTGCTCAGAAACCGAAGTCTCTGACTCACACAGATACAGGTATGTTTAAGTAGATGTCACATGTGTCTTGTTTAAGAATATAATTCAAAGTAAGATGTCAAAGCCTGAATGTCAACAAAACTCCACAGATTTTGCTCTTACTTTGTTGCATTCATGGTTCTACATAAAGTTGTATGTAACTATTTAGAATACATTCATGCTCTTCAAGTATTACTGTAGAATCATTTTTAGGTCACCTGAGTAAACTCAGGTGACCTATTGCTATCCGTTTTTGTCCGTCGTCGTCCGTCGTGCGTTGTGCGTCGTGCGTTAACATTTAAACATTTTTAGCTTCTTCTCTTAAACCACTGAACCAATTTCAACCAAATTTGGCATATAGCATTTATGGGTGAAGAGGAACAAAAATTGTGAATTTGGTGGTCCCCGCTCCCCTGGGGCCTGGGGGAGGGGGCAAAAACCACTAAAAATAGTGCAATCTTTAAAAATCTTCTTCTTTACTCCCGGACATCAAGCAGTCAAATTGTTGGTATGATTGTAATCAGCATTGAGTCCTCTACCAAATTTGTGAAATTCATGGCCCCAGGGTCAGGGGTTCTGGTGTTAGGGCGGGGCTCTAATGATTATATAGTGAAAATGCAGTAAGTCTTTAAAAATATTCTTCTCTGCTCCTGGGTATTAAATTAACAAATTAAGTTCATAGTTATGATGAGCAAGAGTGGCTCTACCAAATTTATGAATTTTATGGCCCCAAGGTCAGGGGTTCTGGTGGTTTGGGCGGGGCTCTATTGATTATATAGTGAAAATGCATTATTTCTTTGAAAATCTTCTTCTCTGTTCCTGAGTATTAAATAAACTAATTAAGCACATAGTTATGATGAGCAAGAGTGTATCTTCATAAATTGTGAATTTTATGGCCCCAGGGTCAGGGGTTCTGGTGTTAGGGTGGGGCTCTGTATTGATTATTTATTGAAAATGCATTAAATCTTTGAAAATCTTCTTCTCTGCTCCTATGTATTAAATACACTAATTCAGTAAATAATTATGATGAGTAAGAGTGCCTCTACCAAAATTCTGAAATTCATGGCCCCAGGGTCTGGGGTTCTGGTGTTAGGGCGGGGCTCTATTGATTATAGTGAAAATGCATTAAATCTTTGAAAATCTTCTCTGCTCCTAGGTTTTGAATAAACTCACTAAGTACATAGTTATAATGAGCAAGAGTGCCTCTACCAAAATTGTGAATTTTATGGCCCCAGGGTCAGAGGTTCTGGTGTTAGGGCGGGGCTCTATTGATTATATAGTGAAAATGCATTAAATCTTTGAAAATCTTCTTCTCTGCTCATAGGTTTTAAATAAACTAACTAAGTACATAGTTATGTTGAGCAAGAGTGCCTCTTCCAAAATTGTGAATGCCTAAGCATCTAGCTTAAAACATGAAACAAATTCAATCATCTGAAAGTTGTTGCATGATGCTCAGGTGACCTATAAGGCCCGTGGGCCTCTTGTTAGCTCACCTGAGCCGAAGGCTCAAGTGAGCTTTTCTGATCAAAATTTGTCCGTTGTCTGTCGTTGTCGTTGTCGTTGTTGTCGTTGTTGTCGTCGTAAACTTTTCACATTTTCATCTTCTTCTCAAGAACCACTGGGCCAATTTCAACCAAACTTGCCACAAAGCATCCTTGGGTAAAGGGGATTCAAGTTTGTTCAAATGAAGGGCCACGCCCTTTTCCAAGGGGAGATAATCATGAATTTGCTAAAAATTAATGGCATTTTTGAAAAATCTTCTTCTCCAGAACCGCTGGGCCAGGAAAGATGAAACTCATGTGGAATCATCCTCAGGTAGTGTAGATTCAAGTTTGTTCAAATCATGACCCCCTGGGCTAGGGTGGGTCCAAAATGGCCGACCCAAGTTTTACATAGGGATATATAGGGAAACCTTTTAAAAGCTTCTTTTCAAGTACTTCAAAGCTATGATTAGTGATATTCATATGGAATCATCCTTAGGTAGTGTAGATTCTAGTTTGTTCAAATGATGAAGGTCTGGAGGGGGGGGGTAGTAAATTCAAGCCAGATGTGCTCAGGTGAGCGCTGTGGCCCCTGGGCCTCTTGTTATTCGTGGGGGTCAATGTTCGTGGATAGCCAAATATTTCCTGGTTCGTGGGGACGTAATTTCATTAGTAACAAGTTTTATTTCGTTTTTTTTTCTCTAAAATTAGAATAAAGAAAGAAAACTCCGACAATTTCACTTATTTAAGTTATCTATCTTGTGAACACAAATGTGTACCGGGGCTTGTACCGCCAAATTACACCCGTAATGTCACAGTGAATAAAAATTATAATTATAAGAACACCAGTGATACGCAGAACATGTTTTTAAACTCTAAATCAATGAGAACGATAATACGTTTACCCTGTAACAAATTCATGCTAATTGGCTAATTAGCACTACTCCAACATCGCACTGATAATTGACCTCATTAAAGGGACATTTGAGCGTGTTAGATTGTAATGTAAACAATACTTAATTTTAGCAGTTGTATTTATCATTTGATTGCTTAATGTATAAAGTTATCGATGTTGCTGATACTTAATATTTCTTATTTATTTATTTATTTTGGTTTTGTGTCTATAACCACATAATATAATACAATATACATGCGTATATACAATATATATAATGTCTTCTTTATGCGTGATCACACGGACACAAGGGTAACGGGTAGTTTACGATATAAAATGATCTCTGTAATCGTAACTTTTAACAAATGTTAAAATATATGTTTGTATATACATTCGTGGGGATGTAAATTCGTGGGTTAGGGTTATCCACGAAAGCCATGAACATTGGTCCCCCACGAACAATAATGATTCCACAGAATATGAAATACAAAACCTAAACTAGCTTGACAAAGGTTTACAACAATGTTTCCTTTTCTGACAGAGGCAGGAGGTGATGGGGTCGGGAAGAGGATTTTGGCTGATGCCCACTCTGAGTATGAACAACTGAGGCGTGAAAATGTGGCTACCATTCTATCATACGGCGACAACTTTATGGACATGGTGTGTCGTGACGCATGTGATGGACACGATGTAGGACGGGTAAGGAGTGAATCTTGATATTCTTGTGTATTTTTATATCCACTGCTTTCATTTTTAGCAGGTTCCAGCAGTGCATGACCTATATTAATATTGTCTGTTGTAGATGCTGGCTCTATCAGTACTTGACACCATTCTGTCTATGGACAAGTTCCAGCAGTGGATGACCTTTCTGTCCTCTAAAGGTTACCTCCAACACCTGGTGGACAGCCTTCTCCATGACGACCAGCCACTACAGACCCTTGTGTCCCCCACCCCCCAACTCAGAGTGCTGTACATCTATCTGTCTAAACTGGTACGTCTTACATTACTACTTATTCTACCATTTGTCATCATGCATATAACAAAACATTTATCTGTAACACATTCAAAAAATATGATTTAGCTGTAGTTCATTGATTTTCTATATTGATATTAAATTTAAGGGCTATGACATATAAATAAAAATTCACTGTGTGTCACAGAGTTTTTAGCTCACCTGAGCTGAAAGCTCAAGTGAGCTTTTCTGATCACATTTTGTCCAGTGTCCATCTGTCTGTCTGTCCGTCCGTCTGTCTGTCTGTAAACTTTTCACATTTTCGACTTCTTCTCAAGAACCGCTGGGCTAATTTCAACCAAACTTGCCACAAAGCATCCTTGGGTGAAGGGGATTCAAGTTTGTTCAAATAAAGGGCCAGGCCCTCATTCAAGGGGAGATAATTGGGAATTAATGAAAATTTGGTGGCATATTTTAAAAATCTTTTTAGCTCAGCTGAGCCGAAGGCTCAAGTGAGCTTTTCTGATCACATTTTGTCCAGTGTCCGTCTGTCCGTCCGTCTGTCTGTCTGTAAACTTTTCACATTTTCGACTTCTTCTCAAGAACCGCTGGGCCAATTTCAACCAAACTTGCCACAAAGCATCCTTGGGTGAAGGGGATTCAAGTTTGTTCAAATGAAGGGCCAGGCCCTCATTCAAGGGGAGATAATTGAGAATTAGTGAAAATTTGGTGGTATGTTTTAAAAATCTTCTTCTCAAGAACCACTCTGCCAGGAAAGATGAAACTTATGGGGAAACATCCTCAGGTAGTGTAGAT
>PRKT01000371.1:208009-258883 GCA_003671525.1 Saccostrea glomerata | reverse complement strand
GTAGATGCTTGAAATTTTAACACAATCTTCTCTGAGGCATGCCATATGGTGGGATACATTTTCGCTTAAATCCGATGTCAACTTCCTGTTTGTCTGTGCGTCTGTCTGTTTCATACATAACAAATTTTCGTCACAGTTTTCTCAGCAACTACTCATTGTAGATGCTTGAAATTTTAACACAATCTTCTCTGAGGCATGCCATATGGTGGGATACATTTTCGCTTAAATCTGATGTCAACTTCCTGTTTGTCTGTGCGTCTGTCTGTTTCATACATAACAAATTTTCGTCACAGTTTTCTCAGCAACTACTCATCGTAGATGCTTGAAATTTTAACACAATCTTCTCTAAGGCATACCATTTGGTGGGATACATTTTCACTCAAATCTGATGTCAACTTCCTGTTTGTCTATGCGTCTGTCCGTTTCACAAAATAAGTAATTTTCGTCGCAGTTTTCTCTGCAACTACTCATTTTAGATTCTTGAAATTTTAACACAATCTTCTCTAAGGTATACCATATGTTGGGATACATTTTTTTTCAAATTGGATATCAACTTCCTCTTTCTCTGTGCATCTGTCCATTTCATACATAACAAATCTTCGTCACAGTTTTCTCATTAGCTATTCATAGCAGATGCTTAAAATTTTATTACACTCTTTGTGGAGGCATGCCATATGGTGGGATTAATTTTGATATGAATCTGATGTCAACTTCATATTTTTCTGTGCATCTGCTTGTAATTGAACTTGTGTATATTAACATGATAGTGCTTATTTACATCAGAGCCGGGGTATTACTAGTTGCTCATATTTATATGGAAGCATCCCCACGTAGTGTAGATTCAAGTTTGTTCAAATCATGTCCCACGAGGGTAGGGCGGGGTCACTATGGCCGACCAAAATTTTATATTGAAATATATAGGAAAATTCTTTAAAAATCTTCTTCTTAAGAACAGCAAATCCATAATTTCTCATATTTATATGGAAGCATCCCCAGGTAGTGTAGATTCAAGTTTGTTCAAATCATATCCCCTGGGGGTAGGGTGGGGCCACAATGGCCTACCAAAGTTTTATATAGAAATATATAGGAAAACTCTTTAAAAATCTTCTTCTCAAGAATAGCAAAACCATAATTAGGGCCCCGCAAGGATTTGCGGGTGCCCTATAGTAATCACTCTGTCTGTCCGTCCGTCTGTCCGTCTGTCTGTCCGTCTGTCACTCTTCCGTCCACAAATTTTCTGTTTTTTTTCTAATAACTTTTTTTATGGTTGCCCAATCAAGTTCAAATTTGGTATGGTAGTTCAGTAGGCAGAAATACATATTTTGATGCTAAGTTTGGTTCTCTATGTCTTCTGGTTTGGAGCTGGGGTGGTGGGGTAGATTCCTTAACTATGAATAAGAATGAACTAGCAACTTTTTTTATGGTTGCCCAATTAAGATCAAATTTGGTACAGTATTTCACTAGGCAAAAATACATATTTTGATGCTAAGTTTGGTTTTCTATGTCCCTTGGTTTGGAGCTTGGGTGGTGGGGTAGAATCCTTAACTTTATATAAGAATGCAATGACAAAGAGAGATAACTGCTGAAGTTGTTCCCATTCAGTAAACTGAATACTGCTAGGAGCCCCATGGGATTAATTAGCTTTCCTCCTGAAGAAAATCCAGAGCATTATCTTTATCTGTCACATTGAGATTAATTGCCACCTCTGTCTGCAAATGAAGTTTGTTTTGAAGTTAAATCAATTTGGAATGTTATGAACACTCTGAAATGTGGATTTAAATATAAATTTTTATTATTTATTTTTGTTTGATAGTTATGCAGATTTCATTGAATTCTAAAAAAAAAAAATAGATTAAAGAAGATTTTTTGATTTACCAGGGTACTTTTTTTCTCACTTTTTCACTTTTTTTAAAATATATTAATTCAAGAATATTTTAAATTTAAATGTAGTTGTATAAAAACCCCATTCTATCATTAATACTGAAAAAGTTCTTATTGTAAATTTAGAAGAAAATGATGAGAGAGGTACAATTAATCCCTTGGGATTAATTATCTAGCCTGCTGCAGAAAATTTAGTAGGCTTTTCTTTATCTGTCACTTTAAGATTAATGAAAACCTTAGTCTGCAACTGCTGTTTGTTTGAATTAATAAGTTAAGGTCAAACCTTCATGATATTTGCATTCATTGAAGGCTGGCAATTTATATAACACAAGATTCATAATTGTTTGAATATACATTCAATGTTAAGTTGTTCTTTACTTAAGAAATAAGGTATCATTTTTAAACATCTATCGGGATATAAATACGGGTGGGTCACGAGATTAAATTCCATAAAGCCCGAAGGGCTTTATGATGAATTTAATCTTGTACTCACCCGTATTCATAGCCCGATAGATGTTTTAAAATGATACCTTATTACTTATATTTACATTTGTGACTTATTCATACTTTATATTTGCAAGATTGTGACTTTGAACATGTGAAATGATTTATTTTTCAAACCCAACGGCATGTATGTAATCCACTAAACGCGTGTCAACCCTTTATGGCGTCACTGAGAAATTACGTCAAACATTTGTCCATACGCACATGTATGACCTCTTGACCCCGTACCTGTATTTATACAGTTATAGATACGCATTGCTTTCAGTAGTGTTATATAAAGGAAAACATTAGCAAATGTAAATATTGCCTAATGTAAATACAATGATATTATTTTCAGATTTTTGAATATTCAGGAATTATGTTGAAATTTTAAGAATACAGTTGCTGTTGCTTTTTCCTTGTACATTTATTAATCATTCTGTAAGCTGCACCCTTTTAATTCTTCCCAATGGCGGGGCCCTTGCTGACTGGTCAGTTTTCTAGTTGCTCATATTTATATGGATGCATCCTCAGGTAGTGTAGATTCAAGTTTGTTCAAATCATGACCCCGGGGGGTAGGGCGGGGCCAAACTTTTGGTTTTACACTTTTCTGTAGTATTGTAAATCAATTTCTAATTTTTCCTAGCCACAATGCTCGGGTGAGCGATGTGGCCCATGGGCCTCTTGTTTTCAAGAACCACTGTGCCAGGAAAGATGAAACTTATGGAGAAACATCCTCAGGTAGATTCAAGTTTGTTCAAATCATGACCCCCGGGGGTAGGGTGGGGCTTAAATGGCCGACTAAAGTTTTACATAGAAATATACAGAAAAATTCTTTAAAAATCATCTTCTCAAGAATAGTAAAGCCATGATTGGTCATGGGACTTCTGTTGGATTAAAACTCCATAATAATAAACCAATTTTCTACTTCTTCTTAGCCACAGTGCTCAGGTGAGCGATGTGGCCCATGGGCCTCTTGTTTGACTTACCCCTGGTACATGTAAATGGATAAATACAATGACTGTGTAACAGAGTTTGTTGACTTACATGTTGATATATATACAGTGACTGTGTGTTACAGAGTTTGTTGACTCGGGTGGCAGAGTCAGCCGTGGGGGCCCACACCTTGTTACAGTGTGGAGTCATGCAGAGACTGGCTGGATGTGTCTTCTTTGACCTTCGACCTGACTTTGACAGGTGGGTATGTCGGCTAAAGGATCTGATGAATCTGTATAGAAATCAAACTTGTCCTAATACACAGGGCTCGACATTAACTTTTTTTCCTACTTGTCCATTCGGACAAGTGACCAAGATATTTACTTGTCCGAACTTCAACTTTACATTGTCACTTGTTATGTCAACTTGAAAACAATTAAAAAATTTAATGTGCTTGATTTATAAGTGTTGTTATTGATAAATAAGACAAACACATATAAAACAAAATTTTATCTAGATTTCCTGTCCTGACAACAGCATAAATGTTCGCAAGTGAATCTGTAAAATCAATCAAATATATTTTAAACTCACACACGTCATAAGATCCACGCCATGCAATGGTATGGCTGCAATTAATGAACATCGATCCCGATCAAGTGTGAACTTACATAGCGATTCATATCGGGATCGAAATTCAGGTTTATGTACTGCTTCCGTTTTTATTCAAAAAATTTTACAAAAGTTGTTTTTTGTGATTATTATTATTTGAAGACTTCTTTACATAGAAAAATCACTTGTCCATTCGGACAAGTGCCCAGCAATATTCACTTGTCCGGAATTTTTTTTCATTGGTACCGGACAAGCGGACAAGCGTTAATGTCGAGCCCTGATACACATGGTGATTTAGAGGTTAGCAGATAGGCCGTTTGCGTATACTCTATGATTCAGATTTATTTAGATTTTCTCTAATCATTACTTGTCAATGAGGAAATGAGCTCATTATTTGTAAATATCTTGATTGCTTGTCTATTCTTTAATTTAAATTACTGTAAACCAACTTTTATTCGCGACAACTTTATTTCGCAATTTACCAGGAGTAAACTAGTTCGCGACGATTAAATTTCGCAATGAAGCCTTTCTGGTACTGTTTTTAATAGAAAAAGATATATAAAGAACCTGTTCGCGGCGAGAAATATTCGCGATGACAAGGCTCTCGCGAACCTCGCGAAAATTTCTCGCACGTGAATAAAAGTTGGTTTACAGTAATCAAAACCTTCTACTGTAATTATGTACATGTAGTAGTAGTAGTATAGAGATTAACAGTTTAGAATGTATAATGAATTAAGGAAATCGGTTTCTCAGTAATCATTGCCTGAGCATACATTTACACTACATGTTGATTGTTTACGATATTGTATGTTTTACAGAGATGAAGCCGGTGTAGACACAGAGGAGGACTTCCTGCCCAGCCCCATGGCCCGCTATCGTCAACTTCTCTTTGCCGCCCTCAAATTCTGTCTGGCCATGCTGACCTCACTGGGCATAGAAAACCAGGACTGTGGCAATCAAGTAAATATCTACTACAGCTGTATTTGTTTAATGCAGAGCCCCTCATGGACCCATAACAGTATTTAGATAGTTCCATAGAAAATATGCGTATCAAGTAGAATTTCTCATGTTTTGTCACCTGTGGGTATGGGTGTTCATAGGCAAGTTACACGTTCTTGTAGACGTAATTTCATAGGTTACTTAAAAATAGATCAGAATCGAGTAATTGATATGCATACATTTAAAGAAATATTGACATTGGAATGTAATTTTATGGGTTAGGGTGACCCATGGAATCCAGAAATATCAGACCCCCACAAACATTTTACAATATTGTTCACCATTCCATGCTCTTATAGGTGATGCAGTTTATCTTATCTCACGGAGAAGTTTTCCACGGAATTCTACGAGACAGACAGCCCAGTTTAAGTCTCCCAGCTCTACGTGAACTAGCTCTAACTACAGCGGTATTGACACGAGCGAACTCCAGAGGTCTGTGCCTTTATGGAAGTAGATTTTTTTCATTCTGACATTTTTACTGGTAGTATTGTTTTTCAAAAGTTTAGTTAAAAATTGTTCAAACTATGTATTTATCTTCATTTCTAATGTTCTATAAAACAGGCATTCCAGATGCAGAATTTGATGACCTTGACCCAGCTGGAATAGAGTTGAAAGGTCAAAAGGTCAGGATTGAGAGACAGATGTTGGCTTTAATGCCAAAGTACTGTATATCTGAGAAAGTCAACAAACAACTCAAGTTACTGGAGTCTGATGAGTCGACTCGTGGGAAGGACTTAAGTTCGGAACTTGCGGTGGTATTTTTAGAAGTGTCCTCCAATGTGACCTCCTATTGTCGAGCTGTCATCTCAACCTCAGGTAAAACAAGAAATTTAAGGATGTATCTTGTCAGATTGTCAATTAAGTGTTGATAAACCTGTCAGAATTGGCAAAAAAAATTTTGAAGTTGTAAATCTTTCACTTAAAATTTATGTGTGTAAGGGGCCAAAAATTATGTTGCTTCCTTTATAAAGTGTAAGAGCTAGATAATACCTTTATAAACATTGTTTAGTGTTGGGCATTAATAATGATATTGCAAACTTAATAAAATTGTAGGGAAAAAATAATGATTTTGTAAACTTTACATAATCACTGTGTCAGGAGATAGGTCATATTGAAAAAAAAAGCAGATAGTGGAATTGTTATCCTTATTCTTTCTCAGAAGCATTTAATTACCATATTGTAAATGTTAAGTTATATCAGCAGCAGAAAAACATATTGTAACTTTTTGTAATGTCAGATTTTCTTTTAATCAATTTGTAGGTCCAACCTCACAGTTTTCTCGAGTTCTGTTCAGACCGAGTCTGGATGAAGCCCTTGCTAGAGATCTAGGAAGTACTGACGGTAAGTTATTTATAGCACTAGAGGTCAGAGGTCAATAAACTGTTTTATTATATATTAGCTAATAAGTAGTCTCTAAAAAATACTACCAAAAATCTAGAGAATTTTAGCATTCAATATCTTAACATTTTATTGAAATTTATATGTATACAGTATGAGTATGCCCATAACATTCCTAATAGGTGCGTTCAATATCGAACACCCGGTTTTGAACAATAAAAATTGCTTGGTCAATTCTCAGACCTAAATTAAAAAAAGAAAGTGGATCTAGTTAAAATATGTTTATTTTATACACAAAAAATATATTATTTATTAAAAAATTAGTGTACATGTATTAGACCCATTTAAAACCTCAATAAGCAAATCATAATGCTCGGTAAGGTCATCGGAATGATGAGATATTGAACATTTTCAGGGCAGGTGTTAATTTGAATACCAATACTGAAAAATCATTAATTTGATTGTTTTTAAAGTTGGAATAATTATTATGAATTATGAGGAAATGTCTTAGCTACATGATATAAGAGCTATTGAACTGGCACTCTGCTGTACAAATGCACTTGTAAGCTCATGCATTTGTACAGCCAACTTGTGTCAATATGAACCGATTTAAGTTCAATAACCCTATAGTATGTTTAATAAACAAGACTTAGCCCTCATCCAAAATATTAATTTATATATGGGAAGGTATTGTGTATAAAAATCCGTTTTTCCATTAATTTTTACAGGATTTGTGATTGTCCTTTAAATTTCAAATTTGGAATGCATGTTACTTGAAGGACAAACTAGGATACCAAAGTTGATGATATCTAAATATCCCCTCCACTTTGAGTATTTAGCTGGATATTTAGCAGACAAACTAAGTGCAAAGTAACAATTAGTAAGAATGCCTCAAACGTAATAATGAAATTCCTAAGCCCTGGGTCAGGGTACTTGAGTAAGAGGAGGGTCCAATATATATTTGGAGATTTTTTTCTTTACTTTAAAAGGTCAATCTTGTATTTTAAGGTAAACTTAAAAACATCCCAATCATGATACAAGTACAAGTATTTATTTAAAGTTTCATATATTTTATTTTGCAGTACTTATTCTAAATGTACTTGTAACATATCTTGTTAAGGTAAACTTGAAAAAAGAGGGTAGAGGTCTTTATTTTTAAACACTTTTCTCGTTTTAAATGCACTTGTAACATATCTTGTTAAGGTAAACTTGAAAAAAGAGGGTGGAGGTCTATTTTTAAACATTTCTCGTTTTAAATGTACTTGTAACATATCTTGTTGCAGACACTTCATTCCTGAGTAGCAGTACCGTACAGGCCCCCAGTCTAGGGGTGGTGGTGTATCAACTCCGTCAGTGTGCCAACCACTTCATGTCTGTGTACGAGAGTCACAAACAGCATCTCCGTAAACTACAGAGTCTGGCTGACCTTAATACAGACGACCTCAAACAGGTAAAGACACAAACAACATCTACGTAAGCTTCAGAGTCTGGCTGATCTTAGTACAGACGACCTCAAACAGGTAAAGACACAAACAACATCTACATAAACTACAGAGTCTGGCTGATCTTAGTACAGACGACCTCAAACAGGTAAAGACACAAACAACATCTACGTAAGCTACAGAGTCTGGCTGATCTTAGTACAGATGATCTCAAACAGGTACAGAAAAAATAAAATCGAAGCATAACATACTACAAGTGATATGAAATTGGAGAAGGTTATAATTTTTAGTCATTAAGGATATATGTCTTTTATGTATATTTATTTTTATATAATAATGTTTTAATCTGTTTATTTAGTTTTCTGGAGTAGAAGAGAAGCTCACATCTCATCAGAGACAGAAACTCGCTAAAACTCGCCTCACCAAAATTGTACACTACAAAGAGGAACAATTGCAGTACTTTGCTTGTATCCTTTTGAAATGAAGCCTAATATTATGATGTTGGCGACATTAAAGTTTTTGTTTGAAGTTGAATCAATTATTTTCATTTGGCAACAACTGTACAATTTCAAACATGTGGATAAATAAAAACATAGAAAAACACAAACAGAAAACATAAATGGTAGTAATCTCCCTTGACTGTGCTGCAGACATCTTGGAGAACTGTCTGTTTATGTTGTGGCGCCACCTGGAGTACTATCTCATTCACTGCGTTCCTGTCAATCAGCAGACATCTACATACCAGAGTCAGACTCACAGACACACACAACTTAGGAGGCTCCAAGGTTAGTCAGGATATTTATATCTCAGGTCTTTTATATGTGGTACAAATGAGTTTATGCCTTTTACTTTTTTTTCTAAGTGAAATGAGTCTAACTGGATGCTGGGAAGTGTTTTACCTCCAATTTTATGTGCCTGGATGGAAAGGTCTGAGGCATATATTGTTTTTGTCCTGTCTGTCTGTCACTTTGTCTGTTTATTTGCAAACTTGATGTCTGCAAACTTGATCCTTCACCATAACTTTTGAACCATGAATTGCACAGACTTTATATTTAATATGTATACTCCACTAAAGAAGCTCTTCCAATGACACCAAGGTCAATGACCTTGTGATTTTGACAGTGATTTATATGCTAAAATAATGTAGTTTTTTTCCTGCAAAGTTGAACCTTCGTCATAACTTTTGAACCATAAAAGATAGAGACTTCATATATGGTATGCGTACACCACTGATTAAGTCCTTTCAAATGACACCAAGATCAATGGCCTTGTGACCTTGACTGTTTCCTACATTCTAAAAATATGCTTTTTGAAACTTCATCATTAATTTTGAACTATGAGAGATAGAGACGTTTATGTTTAATATGCATACTTCACTAATCAATTTCTTTTAAATCACATCATGATCAATGTCCTCGTAACCTTGTCTGTGACCTTTATGCTAAATATATGTTTTTCTAACTTTGTTGCCGCCGGGCGCAATGTGTTTCACAAACACATTTTGTTTTCTATACCTTCTTCACCAATGTGAGAATTTGAAATTGGGTAATTTTAATATGAAAACACACACAGTTTAGCCTAAGTTTAGTTAAAAATAGGGCAAATTAGTTAGAAAGTGTAGGAGAGCAAAAATAAAACTGAATTAAAATAATGTTGTGTATTGTGTACAATATTGAAATTTGTTATCCAAGTGTGTAATGTACTTCCAGACAGTGATATCTAATAGGTTAATCCTTTAAATGTTTACAGATTTGACAGGGATTTCTCATTCATCATTTGGCGAATCTGATGCAGACTCTTTACCAGACATAGACAGACAGCTTATGATGGGGGTGACCAGTGAAGATATAGAGACATTGAAACAGACAGCAAACTCTGCCATACACGACTCACTCCTCAAAAAGATACAAAAGATTGACCAGGTAATATACAACACTAACTCCTCAAAAAGATACAAAAGATTGACCAGGTTAAATACACGACTCACTCTTCAAAAAGATACAAAAGATTGACCAGGTAATATACACCACTAATTCCTCAAAAAGATACAAAAGATTGACCAGGTAAAATGCACCACTCACTCCTCAAAAAGATACAAAAGATTGACCAGGTAATATACAACACTAACTCCTCAAAAAGATACAAAAGATTGACCAGGTAATATACACCACTCACTCTTCAAAAAGATACAAAAGATTGACCAGGTAATATACACCACTAATTCCTCCAAAAGATACAAAAGATTGACCAGGTAATATACAACACTAACTCCTCAAAAAGATACAAAAGATTGACCAGGTAAAATACAACACTCACTCCTCAAAAAGATACAAAATATGGACCTGGTTAACAAGTGATCTAGTTTTTGAGAAGAGATTATGTAATGGACAGACAGGCAGATAGACAAACATTCCCATCACCATATAACCATATCCACCCTGCTTTTCAAGCAGGGGTTATAAAAATACTTTTTAATTTTCATACTTGATTTATCATGTACTGTATACAGGGTTTTTTTTTGCCCCGAGTTATTTATTATGACAAACTTTGGATTAAACTTTTGTTTGTTTGTTAAGGAATACTGTAAGTCTAGGACCCACTACAGCTTTGTGGAGGCCCTCATAAGGAGAGTAAGAAGACTATTGAGGCTCAACACGGGGAGCTGATAAGTTATAAACACTGACGTGTGGCTACATACATGTAGTGAAATGATTGTTGTCTATGAATATGACTTAAAAAAAACATTCAGAGAAATATTCTGTACATCTAGGAATAATTTTATTGAGTGCTATACTGGCAGTGGACTATTTGAGCCAGCATCGCATGGAACTTGACCTACTGTATTAAAAATCTGTTGAAATAATTTTTGACTATGTATAATAGATGTATGCGAATTTAATTCAGATGAAAACAACTACAATAAAGTTTTTTTGAGAATCAGATTTCTCGTGTTTG
The DNA here is from genome assembly GCA_003671525.1 of Saccostrea glomerata. Lineage (NCBI taxonomy): Eukaryota > Metazoa > Mollusca > Bivalvia > Ostreida > Ostreidae > Saccostrea > Saccostrea glomerata. The sequence goes on along the minus strand of PRKT01000371.1, from coordinate 248,240 downwards.
TTTTTGGATACTAAAAGTTTTCAGTCAAACCTTGTCATGAATCTGGCACCCAATGTATCCATGGAAAACATAAAATAAAGTGTTTCATCAATTTTATTATTTTGGCTAATTAAATTCCTTTGATGAATTACATTTACATCTACCTATATTAAAATGATGTAGATATAAATTAATGTTATGAATCTAATTGCATGTCACTCTAACTGCATCAAATATACAATAGAATCAGAACTTTTGTGCAGTGCATGATATGCAGGGTCAGCTTCATAACATGTACATGATAATTTTTGTCATACTTGCAAATATACATTATATTCATATTGAAGGTTTCTTCCAATGTTACTCGTACTATTGAGCAGTCATTTCAACCTTGGGTAGAATAATGATAGGATCAAGTACGGTATTATTTTTTACATGTAATTTGGCTACTGGAAAAAATTCTATCACAAACATGTCATTATTCAAAACAGATTGATTACATGTATTTGATTTTCTTCACTTTACCACTGTCATACTCGGCCACAAAGAGGTTGTCTCTGGTGTCTACACATAAACCCCATGGAAACTTTAGATCACAGTTATCAATATAACAGAGGAACTGTCCGTCCTGATCTAGGATGTGAATACAGTTGTTGTACAAGTCTGCTGTCAGAATCTGACTCTGGCTGTCTGTTGTGATGCCGTATGGATAAAATGAATATCTCTTGGTAGTAGAGGGATGGCCAGTGTATCTGAATCGGAGTTTTCCTGCCTGATTAACCACCACTACTGCACCGACTCCCCAGTCAGTCACACAGATATCCAGGTTCCTGTTCTCACTGATGTGCTTAACGTAATCATAAGTATACAGAGGTTTACCTTCACTATCAAACTGAATGGTTTGTTTCTCTGTGGAGCCAAAGTAACGGACAACTTTAGATTGTTTATCATCAGTGTTCATGGTAACCAGGAGGTCACCAGAGGAGGTACTACAGACATTGAGAGGTTTCCACCCCTGTAGTCTGATTACTTCCTGTGTCTGGTCATTCTTCTCTATGTTAACAGTTCTTGTACCAGGATCAGTATAAACTAGATGTCCACTCTTTGTCACTGCCATGTCATAAGGGGCATTCCCAGACTTGGTTTGGATTGACTTCAGTAGTTTGCCCTGGAGGTTGTAGAGTTTCATGATGTAGTCATCTCCACATGTCCAGATTTCTTCATCACTCAGAGAGGTAACACTGTATAGTAAGTTATATCCAGTGTCTATAGTGGTGATGAGCTCTGGTTCATCAAGCAGTGTTTTGACTGGAGAACAGGATACAGCCTCTGGTGTCTTCATTGTGTAGCCATGTTCTTCTGTTGTAATGGATAATGCTGACAGAGAACCAAACATTTGATGGAGCAGTTCTGTGTTGATCTGATTAGGAGAGAAACTTGGTAATGAAACATTGACTTTAGGAGGTAAACTTCTGAATTCAGAATTCCTTGCATTGTATGCAGATGTTAGAGAGATATCATTGGAGTTTAGAATTTTCTGCATATCAAGAATGCTCTGTTTTATATCAGAAGCAATCTGTTTGATTTCATTTTCATGTTTATTAAGAGTGGCTAGGCATTTGGATTTCATCTTATCAATTTCAGATTTCTGTTTGTTGACAATGATGTTAATTTCTCTGTGCCATTCTTCTCCTTGTTTGGTGACAGCTATTGTCAGTTTCTCAAAATGGTTTTCATAGTTGAATTTTTCAGAGTTTAAATCTGATGCAATATCTTCATATGTTGGAAGTATTCTTTTTTCTAGTTCTTTCAAATCCTTATTTAAAATTTCTTTTATAAAGCTGGGATTCTGTAAGACATTTGTTAATTTATGTCCATGATGTTTCCCAGAGGAGATGCAAGTAGAACAGACGGGAATGTCACATTTCTCACAGTAAAGTTCACAATGTTTCTGGGTATGGTTTGAACATTTCGGATAGTTCACGTTAGGAGTAGATTTTCTGTGTTTGTATGGTACAACATTGTGTCTTTTAGAGGAATCAGAGAGATGTTTTCCAACACAGACTATACAGAGGTTTACATGACAAAGTTCACAATGACTCTGTAATGCAGCTCTTTGACACAGGTCACAGAGAAGGAGTACTTGAGCTCTGTCCAGGGGGTCCATCACTAGGGTAAAAAATCAGAAGACCCTGTATAAAGTAAATGGAAACATTGATCACTGACTACAAATATTTTGCGCTATTTGAAACAAATACGATTATGCAAGCTTTTTCGTTAATTTGAGCCAATTCAGTGGCGGATCCAGAGAAGGGATTGTGGATTTGCCAAAGAGAGAGAGAGAGAGAGAGAGAGATTGAGAGAGAGAGAGAGAGAGAGAGAGAGAGAGAGAGAGAGAGAGAGAGAGAGAGAGAGAGAGAGAGAGAAAGAGGAAAATACCAACTTTAATTTTTGTTGCTTTTTTACTATATACTAGGTATAGAAAATGTTCAGTGAAAGGCTTTATTGAAAAAATTGTTGTAATATATATAGATTTAAGACATTCGGTTGTGAAAACAAAATGAAACCTGCGACCATCTTGACAAGACAGGATTTTCGGGTTCGACGATTTTTTTCCTTTCTTTTTTAAACACTTTCAGGTAATCCAAACAAGTCTTTTCACCATGTTGATCAAACCCCCACTTTACAAACCATACACCACCATGTATCCTATTGAGTTTATTTAACTATAATATATGTATGTGTGAAACGTACGTTATAATTACTCTTCCTCTTCACCCCCTCCCCTTCTTCAACTTCGCCTTTGAAAAACTTTAGATCTGTGCCTGCAGTTTAGAAAAAAGGGTGTTTGGTCATGTTGGTTTAGATTTGTATTTGAAAAAATGCCTAATAAGTCTTAATGTTTGAAAAAAGTTATTATTTGGAATAAAAGGTTAACACCTTAATTGTAACAATCAAAACAATTGATATAGTCAGTAACGTAGATTTCTACACTTGAGATCAAACTATACTTGAGATCAAAATTACATCTGGAGGGTCTAATCACATGTAAAATTTTCATTTTTTTAAAAATATAATCTAGTCTTACCTCTAAATCCAACATGGCCTCCCTGATAATCAGGTACATCACAATTTACTTCCTTGTTTTGGTTCTTGATGTTAACCTTGTGATTTAAATACCCGTATATATCAGAGTCAGTTTGAAATATACGGTGGCTGGAAAAGAACATAATATGAGATTTTTTTATTAATTCGTGGCAACGAAATATTTCGTGAGAACAAAAAAAAATTATTGGCCATGAAATAAAGTTGTGTTTTATAATAACATTTTTAGCTTCTCTTTTGTGTCATTCAAGATGAACAAAATTAAAAAATATTATCATTCAATTGGAATGAGCTTCAGGGATATTTGTTAAAAATTATTTTAAATCGTTCAATTTCCATTGTCCCATCGTTGTGGGTATTGATTAATGTGTCAAAATCATGATTTATTATTGCAATTTAATTTTTGCCGGTTAATTGGATGTTATGTCAAATTTACGTTACGACTGCAATGCCTAAACCAGCTCCTACAGGAACTATAGAGAGAGGTAAAACTAGTCACTACAGAAACTACAGAGAAAGGTAAAACTATCTCCTACAGGAACTACAGAGAAATGTAAATAAATAGGTAAAAATCAGCTCCTACAGGAACTACAGAGAGGGGTAAAACTCGTCACTACAAGAACTACAGAGAAAGCTAAAACGAGCTTCTACAGAATTAACAGAAAAGAGTAAAACCAGCTTCTACAGGATTAACAGAGAACGGTAAAACTAGCTTCTACAGGAACTACAGAGAAAGGAAAAACTAGCTCATACAGGATTCACAGAGAAAGGTAAAACTAGCCGTTACAAAAACTACAGAGAAAAGTAAAACTAGCTCCTACAGGAACTACAGAGAAAGGTTAAACTAGCTCCTACAGGATTCACAGAGAAAGGTAAAACTAGCCGTTACAAAAACTACAGAGAAAAGTAAAACTAGCTCCTACAGGAATTACAAAGAAAGTTAAACTAGCTCCTACAGGAACTATAGAGAAAGGTAAAACAAGCCCTTACAAAAACTACAGAGAAAGGTGAAACTAGCTCCTACAGGAAATACAGAGAAAGGTTAAACTAGCTCATATAGGAATTACAGAGAAAGGTAAAACTAGCCCCTACAGGGACTACAGTGAAAGGTAAAAGTAGCTCGTACAGAGAAAGGTAAAATTAGCCCTAAGAGGATTAACAAAAAACGGTAAAACTACCTTCTGAAAGAATAACAAAGAAAGATCAAACTATCTTTTACAGGAACTACAGAGAAAGGAAAAACTAGCTCCTACATGAACTACAGAGAAAGGTAAAACTAACTCCCACATGAACTACAAAGAAAGGTAAAACTAGCTCTTACAGGAACTACAGAAAAAGGTAAAACTAGCTCCTACAGGAAATACAGAGAAAGGTAAAATTAGCTTCCAAGGGAATATAGAGAAAGGTAAAACTAGCCCCTACAGGTACTACAGTGAAAGGTAAAACTAGCTCCTATAGAAACGTTAGAGAAATGTAAATCTAGCCCTGACAGGAACTACGTATATAGGTAGAAACTAGCTCCTACAGGAACTGCAGAGAAAGTTAAAACAAGCTCCTACAGTAACTACTGAGAAAGGTTAAACTAGCCCTAACAGGAACTACAGAGAAAGGTAAAACTAACTCCTACAGGCACTACAGAGAAAGGTAAAACTAGCTTCTACAGGAACTAGGGAGAAAGGTAAAGCTAGTCCTAACAGGAATTACAGAGAATGGTAAAAACAGCCCTTTAAGGGATTACATAGAAGAGTGAAACTAGCCCTTACAAGAACTACAGAGAAAGGGAAAACTAGATCCTACAGGGACGACAGAGAAAGTAAAATTAACTCCTACAGGACCTACAGAGAAAGGTAAAACCAACTCCTACAGAGAAAAGTAAAACTAGCTCCTACAGAATTACAGAAAAAGGTAAAACTAGCTCCTACAGGAAATACAGAGAAAGGCCAAACTAGCTCCTACAGGAACTATAGAGAAAGGTAAAACCAACCCTTACAAAAACTACAGAGAAAGGTAAAACTAGCTCCTACAGGAAATACAGAGAAAGGTAAAACTAGCTTCTATAGGAATAACAGAAAAAGGTAAAACTACCCCCTAAAGGGAATACAGTGAAAGGAAAAACTAGCTCCTTTTGGAACTACAGAGAAATGTAAATCTAGCCCTTACTGGAAATACATACGTAGATAGGTAAAACTATCGTCTACAGAGAAAAGTAAAACTAGCCCTAACAGGATTAACAGAAAACGGTAAAACTAGCTTCAGAAGGAATTACAGAGAAAGATCAAACTATTTTTTACAGGAACTACAGAGAAAGGTAAAACTAGCTCCTACATGAACTACAGAGAAGGATAATACTTGCCGTATATATTCGCCTATAAGTTGGTCTGCCTATAAGTCGGTTGTACTCAAGAAGCTTATATTTCAAATGTACTGACCTCATATAATATCATTCTTTTTATAGTTCGCCTATAAGTCGGACAGATAGTTTTGGATTCGATTTTAACTCCCAAAAAACCGACTAATGGGCGAGTATATACGGTACTCCTACAGGAACTACGGAGAAAGGTAAAACTGACCCTAACAGGAATTACAAAGAAAGTTAAAACTAGCTCCTACAGGAACTACAGAGAAAGGTAAACATAGCTCCTACTGGAACTATAGAGAAAGGTTAAACTAGCCCTTACAAAACTACAAAAAAAGAAAAACTAGTTCCTACAGGAAATACAAAGAAAGGTAAAACTAGCCCCTACAGGGACTACAGTGAAAGGTAATACTAGCTCCTATAGGAACTTTAGAGAAATGTGAATCTAGCCCTGACAGGAACTACGTAGATAGGTAAAAACTAGCTCCTACAGGAACTACAAAGAAAGGTAAAACTAGCTCCTACAGGAACTACAGAGAAAGCTAAACCCAGCTCTTACAGAAACTACAGGAACTACAGAGAAAGGTAAAACTAGTACACTACAAAGAAAGGTAAATCTAGCCCTTATAGGAACTTCAGAGATCGATAAAAGTAGCTCCTACCGGATGTACAGAGAAAGGTAAAACTTGCTCGTACTGGAACTTCAATAAGGTAAATGATCCTCTGTATGTCCTAAAGGCTGTTTGACAACACAAAGATACCTAATGTTAACCTACTAAAACAGATAGAGAAAAACTAAAGCATCACTTTGCAAGATTTTGCATTCTCTGTTGTTAATTAGAAAGCTATTATTTTTAGGTGACTGAAGATGACGCCTTTACAGAATTAACTGCCCTCGTGGCTGGGACCACTCTCACTCTGATCAACAAATCTGCGTCAGTGTTTCTGTCAGGATCCTGTCACAGATGAAGAAACCTCACACGTTCTCACCATACTGGACATTACAGCAGGTCAAGGTCAAAAAGGGTCCTGGGGTCAGGTGTCAGGGTCACGAACCCAATTTGCTTTCTCCCTTCAACTGGTGCTTAGAGGAGTAACAGATCACATAATGCTTTCAACACATTACTGAAATATTAGCCCCTACAGGAACCTCAAAGAAAGGTAAAACTAGCTCCTACATAAACTACAGAGGAAGATAAAACTAGCTCCTACATGAACTACAGAAAGGTAAAACTAGATTCTACAAGTACTACAGTGAGGGGTAAAACTAGATCGTATAGGGACTACAGAGAAATTAAGTAAAAAATAGCTCCTACAGGAACTATAGAGATATGTTAGAGTAGCTCCTACAGGAACTATCAAGAGAGGTTAAACTAGCTCACACAGGAACTACAGAGAAGGGTAAAACTAGCTCTTACTGGAACTACAGAGAAAGATAAAACTAGCCCTTACAGGAACTAAAGAGAAAGGTAAAACTAGTTCCTACAGAAACAACGGAGGGGTAAAATTAGACCCTACAGGAACTACAGAGATGAGTTAAACAAGCCCCTACAAGGACTACAGAGAAAGGTAAAACTAGCTTCTACAGAAACTACAGAGGAAGGTAAAAATAACCCCTACAGGAAGTCCAGAGAAAGGTAAAACTAGCTCTTACATGCACTACAGAGAAAGGTAAAAATAGAACCTACATGAACTACAGAGGAAAGTTAAACTAGCTCCAACAGGAACTACAGAAACAGGTATAACTATCTCCTACAGGAAGTAAATCTAGATTCCACAAAAACTACGGAGAAAGGTAAAAATAGCTCCTACAGGGACTACAGAGAAAGGTAAAACTAGTTTCTTCAGGAACTACAGAGATAGGTAAAACTAGCTCCTACAGGAACTACAGAGAAATGTAAAACTATCTCCTTTATAAACTACAAAGAAAGGTAAAACTATATTCTACAGGATCTGCAGAGAAAGGTAAAACTAGATCCTACAAGAACTACAGAGAAAGATAAAACTAGCTCCTACCGGATGTACAGAGAAAGGTAAAAAACTTGCTCCCACAGGGACTACAGAGATAGGTAAATGATCTTCTGTATGTCCTGAAGGCTTGTTTTACAACACAAAGGTCCCTTTTGTTAACTTACTAAAACATAGGGAAAAAACTATAGCATTACTTTCAAGATATTGCACTCTTTGTTATAAATTTCAAGTTATTATTTTTATGTGACTGAAGATAATGCCTTTACGGAATTAAATGCCCCTGTGGCTGGGACCTCTCTCACTCTGATCGACAAATCTACGTCAGTGTTTCTGTCAGGATCCTGTCACAGATGAAGAAACCTCACACGTTCTCACCATGCTGGACTTAACAGCAGGTCAAGGTCAAACAGGGGCATGGGGTCAAGTGTCAGGGTCACAAACTCAATTTGCTTTCTCCCTTCAACTGGTGCTTAGAGGAGTAACAGATCACATAATGCTTTCAACATATAACTGAAATATTTGAATACTACATGAACAAACTTTTGCGCTGAAAAGAAAGTTTTCCTAGTGCCTGTTCATAAAAAAATGTTATTTCAAAAACTGTCTGCAAGACTAAGAAATATTTATCAAGTTCTGAATCTGTTAAGATGGTGGCCAGCAGAGAGTTAAAGCCAATCTATATGGGGCTCTTCTGTATTATCTACAAATAGCACAGAAACCCAAGTCTCTGACTGTGACTGATACAGGCATGTCTTATTGGAAGTTTCGTGTGTCTTGTTTAAGAATATAATTCATAGTAAGATATCAAAGCCTGAATGTCAACAAAACTCCACAGATTTGCTCTTACTTTGTGGCATACATAGGTCGAAATTGTATGTATTTATTATACAGACATACTCTTCAAGTGTTATATGAAATACAAAACCTAAACTAACATGACATATATGACAGACCGATACAGGTATGTATAAGTAGAAGTTGCATGTGTCTTGTTTAAGAATATAATTCAAAGTAAGATGTCATTGCTTGAATGACAACAAAACTCCACAAATTTAGCTTTTGACTAAATGGCATACATGGTTCGACATGAAGTTGTTTGTTTTTAGAAGTACTGTCATGCTCTTCAAGTGTTATATGAAATACAAAACCTAAACTAGCATGACAAAGACTGATGATGTTTCTTTTTTCTGACAGAGGCAGGAGGTGATGGGGTTGGTAAGAGGATTTTGGCCGACGCCCACTCTGAATATGAACAGCTGAGGCGTGAAAATATGGTGACCGTTCTATCATATGGCGACAACTTTATGGACATCGTGTGTTGCGATGCATGTGGAGGACACAATGTAGGAAGGGTAAGGAGTTAATCTTGGTAACCTTGACTTGTATTCCACTGGTTTCGTTTTGAACAGGTTCCAGCAGTGCAAGACCTATGTTATAATTATTGTCTGATGTAGATGCTGGCTCTATCAGTAAGCCACCATTCTCTCTATGGACAAGTTCCGGCAATGGGTGACCTTTCTGTCCTCTAAAGGTTACCTCCAACACCTGGTGGACAGCCTTCTCCATGACGACCAGCCGCTACAGACCCTTGTGTCCCCGACCCCCTAACTCAGAGTGCTGTACATCTACCTGTCCAAACTTGTAGGTCTTCCATTACTACTTTATTCTGCCACCACGTTTGGCATCATGCACATAACAAAACATTTATCTGTAACTCATTCAAAATTTGCCGGTGGGGATCCGGGTTAGAATAGATCCTCAGTACCCCCTTGTTTGTCGTAAAAGGCGACTAAATGGGACGGTCCTTCGGATGAGACCGTATAAACCGAGGCCCCGTGTCACAGCAGGTGTAGCACGATAAAGATTCCTCCCTGCTCAATGGTCCTGAGTGCCGAGCAAAGGCCCAAATTTGCAGCCCTTCATCGGCAATGATGACGTCTCCATATCAGTGAAATATTCTTGAGAGGGACGTTAAACAGTATACAATCAATCAATCATTCAAAAATTTTGATTTAGCATGATTTTCCATTGATTTTCAGTATTGATATTTAATTAAAGGGCTCTGACATATAAATTCAAATTTACTGTGTGTCACAGACTTTGTTGACTTATGTAAATATAGAAAAATACAAAGTAACTGTTACAGAGTTTGTTGATGCGGATGGCAGAATCAGCCGTGGGGGTTCACACCTTGTTACAGTGTGGAGTCCAGCAGAGACTGGCGGGATGTGTCTTCTTTGACCTTCGACCTGACTTTGACAGGTGGGTGTGTCAGCTAAAGGATCTTGTGAATGTCTATAGAAATCAACTATGTCCAAATGCAAATAAACGTGTTTAAAATTACTAATATCAGTATAGAGATTGACAATTTTGAAGTTTGCATAAATTATATACTGAATAAGGATTAAAAGTTTTGTAAGCATTTCACAAGCAAAATTGCAGTCATGTTGATTATTGACTTTGATATGATTTCTACAGAGATGAAGCCGGTGTAGATACAGAGGAGGACTTCCTACCCAGCCCCATGGCCCGCTATCGTCAACTTCTCTTTGCTGCCCTCAAATTCTGTCTGGCCATGCTGACCTCACTGGGCATAGAAAACCAGGACTGTGGCAATCAAGTAAATATCTACTATATTTGTTTAATGCAAAACCCCTTTTGGACCTAAAGCAGTATTTAGATAGTTCCCTAGAAAGTAAAATATCAAATAGTCTTTGTCATGCATTGACTTTTGGGTATCAGTGTTCATAGTCAATTAACATGTTCTTGTGGACATAATTTCATAGATAACTTAAAGATAGATTAGAATCGAGTAATTGATACATTAAAAAAAATATTGTCTTGTAATGTAATTTTATGGGTAAGGGTGACCCACGGAATCCAGAAATATCAGATCCCCCTCAAACATTTTACAGAATTGTTCACCATTCCATGCTGTTATATAGGTGATGCAGTTTATTTTGTCTCATGGAGAAGTTTTCCACGGAATTCTACGAGATAGAGTTGAAAGGTCAAAAGGTCAGGATTGAGAGACAAATGTTGGCATTGATGCCAAAGTACTGTATATCTGAGAAAGTCAACAAACAGCTCAAGTTACTGGAGTCTGACGAGTCGACTCGGGGGAAGGACTTAAGTTCGGAACTCGGAGTGGTATTTTTAGAAGTGTCCTCCAATGTGACTTCCTACTGTCGAGCTGTCATCTTAACCTCAGGTAAAACAACAAATTTAAGGACATATCTTATCAGATGATCAATTAAGTGTTGATAAACCTGTCAGAACTGGCAAAAAAATTTGAAGTTGTAAATCTTTAACTTTGAATTTATGAATGTCAGAAGATATGTCATATCGAGAAAAAAAAAACAGATAATGGAATTGTTATCCTTATTCTCTCTCAGAAGCCTTTACCATATTGTAAATGTTAAGTAATACCAGCATCACAAAAACATATTGTAACTTTGTAATGTTCAGTTTTTTTTTCATTTGTAGGTCCAACCTCACAGTTTTCTCGAGTTCTGTTCCAGCCGAGTCTGGATGAAGCCCTTGCTAGAGATCTAGGAAGTACTGACGGTAAGTTATTTATAGCACTAGAGGTCAGAGGTCAATAAACTGTTTTATTATATAGCTAATAAATAGTCTCTAAAGAATACTATCAAAAATCTAGAGAATTCTAGCGTTCAATATCTTAACATTTTATTGAAATTTATATACGTATATGAGTATGCCCTTAACCTCCCTATACGTGCGTTCAATATTGAACGCCCCGTTTTAAACAATAAAAATCGTTTAGTCAATTCTCAGAACTAAATTAAAAAAAGAAAGTGGATCTAGGTAAGATGTGTTTATTTTTTACACAAAAAATAAATTATTTATTAAAAAATTAGTATACATGTATTAGACCCAAGCAAATCATAATGCTCGGTAGGGTCATCGGAATGATGAGATATTGAACATTTTCAGGGCAGGTGTTAATTTGAATACCAATACTAAAAAATCATTAATTTGATATTTTAAAGTTGGAATAATTATTATGAATTATGAGGAAATGTCTTAGCTACATGATATAAGAGCTATTGAACTTGTATTGGTGAAAATGGCACTCTGCTGTACAAATGCACTTGTAAGCTCATGCATTTGTACAGCCAACTTGTGTCAATATTAACCGATTTAAGTTCAATAACCCTATAGTATGATTAATAAACAAGACTTAGTCCAAAATATTAATTGATATATGGGAAGGTATTGTTTATAAAATCCGTTTGTCCATTAATTTTTACAGGATTTGTGATTGTCCTTTAAATTTCAAATTTGGAATGCATGTTACTTGAAGGACAAACTAGGATACCAAATTTGATGATATCAATATCTCCTCCACTTTGGGTATTTAGCAGACAAACTAAGTGCAAAGTAACAATTAGTAAGAATGCCTGAGTACGCCTCAAACATAATATTGAAATTCCTAAGCCCTGGGTCAGGGCACTTGAGTAAGAGGAGGGTCCTATTATATAATTGGGGATTTTTTTCTCTACTTTAAGAGGTCATTCTTCTTTGTTAAGGTAAACTTAAAAACATCCCAATCATGATACAAGTACAAGTATTTATTTAAAGTTTCATATATTTTATTTTGCAGTACTTATTTTAAATGTACTTGTAACATACCTTGTCAAGGTAAACTTGAAAAAAGAGGGTAGAGGTCTTCATTTTTAAACATTTCTCGTTTTAAATGTACTTGTAACATATCTGGTTGCAGACACTTCATTCCTGAGTAGCAGTACAGTCCAGGCCCCCAGCCTAGGGGTGGTGGTGTATCAACTCCGTCAGTGTGCCAACCACTTCATGTCTGTGTACGAGAGTCACAAACAGCATCTCCGTAAACTACAGAGTCTGGCTGACCTTAGTACAGACGACCTCAAACAGGTAAAGACACAAACAACATCTACGTAAGCTACAGAGTCTGGCTGACCTTAGTACAGACGACCTCAAACAGGTAAAGACACAAACAACATCTACGTAAGCTACAGAGTCTGGCTGATCTTAGTACAGACGACCTCAAACAGGTAAATACACAAACAACACCTCCGTAAACTACAGAGTCTGGCTGATCTTAGTACAGACGACCTCAAACAGGTACAGGGAATATAATAAAATCGAAGCATAATGTACTGCGAAGGATATGAAATCGGAGAAGGTTGTAATTTTTTAGTCATTAAGATTATATGTCTCTTATGTATATTTATTCTAATATATTTGTATTGATCTGTTTATCTAGTTTTCTGGAGTTGAGGAGAAGCTCACATCTCATCAGAGACAGAAACTCGCTAAAACTCGCCTCACCAAAATCGTGCACTACAAAGAGGAACAACTGCAGTACTTTGCTTGTATCCTTTATGAATGAAGCCTAATACTATGATGTTGGGGACGTTAAAGTTTTTGTTTGAAGCTAAATCAATTATTTTTATTTGGCAACTGCTGTACAATTTCAAACATAGGGATAAATAGAAACATTGAAAATCAAGAACAGAAAACATTACTGGTAATAATCTCCCTTGACTGTGCTGCAGACATCTTGGAGAACTGTCTGTTTATGTTGTGGCGCCATCTGGAGTATTATCTCATTCACTGCGTTCCTGTCAATCAGCAGACGTCTACGTACCAGAGTCAGACTCGCAGACACACTCAACTCAGGAGGCTTCAAGGTTAGTCAGGATATTTATATCTCATGTCTTTTATATGTGGTACAAATGAGTTTATGCCTTTTCATCTTTTTTTGTCTAAATGAAATGAGTCTAACTGTACGCTGGGAAGTGTTTTACCTCCAATTTTTATGCGCCAGGATCGAAAGATCCGAGGCATATATTGTTTTTGTCCTGTCTGTCTGTCAGTTTGTCTGTTCATCTGTTTGTCTGCAAACTTGATGTCTGCAAACTTGAACCTTTGCCATAACTTTTGAACCATGAATGGCACAGACTTTCAATTTAATATTTATAATCCACTAATGAAGCTCTTTCAAATGATACCAAGGTCAATGACCTTAGGACCTTAACAGTGATCTATATGCTAAAATAGTTTTTTTCCTGCACACTTTAACCTTCACCACAAATTTTGAACCATAAAAGATAAAAGACTTCATATATGGTATGCATACACCACTGATTAAGCTCTTTTAAATGACACCATGGTCAATTACCTTGTGACCTTGACTGTGACCAATACTCTAAATATTAATAGCTTTTTTGTTGGCAAACTTTAACCTTCACCATAACTTGAGAACAAAGAAAGATAGAGACTTAATATTTGGCATGCATACTCCACTGATTAAGCCCTTTTAAATGACACCAAGGTTAATGTCCTTGTGACCTTGACTGTTTCCTACATTCTAAAAATAGGCTTTTCGAAACTTCATCATTACTTTTGAACTATGAGAGATAGAGACTTATATTTAATATGCATACTTCACTAATCAAGTTCTTTCAAATGACATCAAGGTCAATGTCCTTGTGAACTGGAGACTGTGACCTTTATGCTAAATATATGTTTTTTAACTTTGTTGCCGCCAGGCGCATAGTGTTTCACAAACACATCCTGTTTTCTATACCTTCTTCACCAATGTGAGAATTTGAAATTGGGTGAATTCTAATATGAAAACACACACAGCTTAGTCTAAGTGAATTTAAAATAGGGCAAATTAGTTTGAAAGTGTAGGAGAGCAAAAATAAAACTGAATAAAAATAATGTTGTGTATTGTGTACAATATTGAAATTTTTTGTCCAAGTGTGTAATGTACTTCCAGATAGTGATATTTAATAGGTTAATCCTTTAAATGTTTACAGATTTGACTGGGATTTCTCATTCATCATTTGGAGAATCTGATGCGGACTCTTTACCAGACATTGATAGACAGCTTATGATGGGAGTGACCAGTGAAGATATAGAGACGCTGAAACAGACAGCAAACTCTGCCATACATGACTCACTCCTTAAAAAGATACAAAAGATTGACCAGGTAAAATACACCACTTATTCCTCAAAAAAGATACAAAAAAAAATTATCCATGTAAAATACACCATTCACTCCTCAAAAAGATACAAAAGATGGACCTGGTTAAACAGTGATATAGTTTTTGATAAGAGATTATGTAATAAACAGACAGACAGATGGACAAACATTCCTATCACTATATACCCCATCCACCCTGCTTTTCAAGCGGGGGTTATTAAAATACTTTTTAATTTTCATACTTAATTTATCATCTTACTACTGTATACAGGGTTATTTTCGCCCCGTGTTATTTATAATGACAAACCATTGTCATTTAATGGATTTAACCATTGTTTGTTTGTTTGTTTAGGAGTACTGTAAATCCAGGACCCACTACAGCTTTGTGGAGGCCCTCATAAGGAGAGTAAGAAGACTATTGAGGCTCAACACGGGGAGCTGATAAGTTATAAAAACAGACGTGTGGCTACATACATGTAGTGAAATGATTGTTGTCTATGAATATGACTTAAAAAACATTCAGAGAAGTATACTGTACATCTAGGAAAAATTTTATTGAGTGCTATACTGGCAGTGGACTATTTTAGCCAGCATCGCATGGAACTTGACCTACTGTATTTAAAATCTGTTGAAATAATTTTTGACTATGTATAATAGATGTATGCGAATTTAATTCAGATGAAAACAACTACAATAAAGTTTTTTCAAGAATCAGATTTCTCGTGTTTGTTTTTGGATACTAAAAGTTTTCAGTCAAACCTTGTCATGAATCTGGCACCCAATGTATCCATGGAAAACATAAAGTGTTTCATCAATTTAATTATTTTGGCTAATTAAATTCCTTTGATGAATTACATTTACATCTACCTAGATTAAAATGATGTAGATATAAATTAATGTTATAAATCTAATTGCATGTCACTCTAACTACATCAAATATACAATAGAATCAGAACTACTGTGCAGTGCATGATATGCAGGGTCAGCTTCATAACATGTACATGATAATTTTTGTCATACTCGCAAATATACATTATATTCATATTGAAGGTTTCTTCTAATGTTACTCTTACTATTGAGCAGTCATTTCAACCTTGGGTAGAATAATGATAGGATCAAGTACGGTATTATTTTTTACATGTATTTTGGCTACTGGAAAAAATTCTATCACGAACATGTCATTATTTAAAACACATTGTTTACATATATTTGATTTTCTTCACTTTACCACTGTCACACTCAGCCACATATAGGTTGTCTTTGGTGTCTACACATAAACCATATGGATAACGTATATCACAGTTATCAATGTAGCGGAGGAACTGTCCATCCTGATCTAGGATGTGGATACAGTGGTTGTCACAGTCTGATGTCAGGATGTGACTCTGGCTGTCTGTTGTGATGCCGACTGGATTAAATAATTTCTTGGTAGTAAAGGGATGACAAGTGTATCTAAATCGGAGTTTTCCTGCCTGATTAACAACCACTACTGCACGGACTCCATAGTCAGCCACACAGATATCCAGGTTCCTGTTCTCACTGATGTATTTAGTACTGAAGTAACCAGATGAATACAGAGGTTTACCTTCACTATCAAACTGAATGGTTTGTTTCTCTGTGGAGCCAAAGTAACGGACAACTTTTGATTGTTTATTATCATCACTGACCATGATAACCAGGAGGTCACCAGAGGAGGTACAACAGACATTGTGTGGTATCCACCCCTGTAGTCTGATCACTTCCTGTATCTGGTCATTCTTCACTATGTTAACAGTTCTTGTACCAGGATCAGTATAAACTAGATGTCCACTCCTTGTCACTGCCATGTCATCTGGTGTGTTCCCAGACTTGGTTTGGATTGACTTCAGTAGTTTCCCCTGGAGGTTGTAGAGTTTCATGATGTTGTCATCTCCACGTGTCCAGATTTCTTCATCACTCAGAGAGGTAACACTGTATAGAAAATTATACCCAGTGTCTATGGTGGTGATGATCTCTGGTTCATCAAGCAGTGGTTTGACTGGAGGACAGTATACGGTCTCTGGTGTCTTCATTGTGTAGCCATGTTCTTCTCTTGTAATGGATAATGCTGACAGAGAACCAAACATCTGATGGAGCTGTTCTGTGTTGATCTGATGAGGAGAGAAACTTGGTAATGAAACGTTGACTTTATGAGGTAAACTTCTGAATTCAGAATTCCTTGCATTGTATGCAGATGTTAGAGAGACAATCATTGGAGTTTATAATTTTCTTCATATCAAGAATGCTCTGTTTTATATCAGAAGCAATCTGTTTGATTTCATTTTCATGTTTACTAAGAGTGGCTAGGCATTTGGATTTCATCTCGTCAATTTCAGATTTTTGTTTGTTGATAATGATGTTAATTTCTCTGTGCCAGTCTTCTCCTTGTTTGGTGACAGCTGTTGTCAGTTTCTCAAAATGGTTTTCAAAGTTGAATTTTTCAGATTTTAAATCTGATGCAATATCTTCATATGTTGGAAGTATTCTTTTTTCTAGTTCTTTCAAATCCTTGTTTAAAATTTCTTTAATGAAGCTTGGTTTTTGTAAGACATCTGTTAATTTATGCCCAGGATGTTTATCGGAGGAGATGCAGGTAGAACAGACGGGAATGTCACATGTCTCACAATAAAGTTCACAATGTTTCTGGGTGTGGTTTGGACATTTTGGGTAGTTAACGTTAGGAATAGCGGTTCTGTGTTTGTATGGTACAACGTTGTGCCTTATGGATGAATCAGAGAGGTGCTCCCCTACACAGGCCTTACAAAGGTTAATATGACAAAGTTCACAATGACTCTGTAATGCAGCTTTTTGACACAGGTCACAGAGGAGGAGAACTTGAGCTCTGTCCAGGGGATCCATCACTGGGGCTTTAGTAAAAAATACCTCTAAGTAAAGATTTGTATCACAGACAAAGTAAATTAAACTCAAATTTAAATTTAAACGATAGGAAAATCTAATTTTGTTTGTGAAAATATGACAAATCGGTTTAAAAATGATAGATATGCTGCGTTAATTAATTAAGTGCCCTTATGTTTGTAGTTTTTTTAATCATAAAAGAAAAATGACTTTACACCTCATATTGATATAATCAGAATGACCGCTCCTCGTCATGCAACAATTAATATGTATTTTACTTCATTTTTGATCCACTAAAGGTGGGCAATGCTTTGGTAATGTGTTAAATCTTAAATATTATATTGTCTCACCTTAAGATTGAAAATGGCCTCCCTGATAATCCTACTTTTTTTTTCAAATTTCTTCCCCTTATTTTTCCTTGTGTTTTATCTGTTTACCACATCAGGTGATTTTAATACCCGACATATCTTTATCTGTCAATGTACAGATAAAGTTATAAGTAGGTTAAATATATTACCATGCAGGGACTTGTGTATACATAGGTCCCTGGTAGCATCATCCACACATATGAGATTAATATATATACTAAACTCTAAAGGTTCCTGTTACTACCCATACATAGACCTAAATTTGCTTTATCTACGGATAGATGCTTTATCAATAGCACTTCCGATGTTGCCACATTCCCTCGCTTCATAATTTTTTTTAAAATAATTTATAGAAACTTTTCTTTGGGAAAATTCTTGCTCTTTTAAAATGAATAATAACAAGAGGCCCATGGGCCACATCGCTCACCTGAGCACTGTTGCTAGAAAAAAAAAAGTTCAAATCCAAAAATAGTCCCATGACCGATCATGGCTTTGCTATTCTTGAGAAGAAGATTTTTAAAGAATTTTACTTAGATTTCTATGTAAAACTTTGGTCGGCCATTGTGGTCCCGCCCTACCCTCGGGGGTCATGATTTGAACAAACTTGAATCTACACTACCTGAGGTTGCTTCCAAATAAAAATGATCAATTCTGGCTTGGCTATTCTTGAGAAGAAGATTTTTAAAGAATTTTCCTATATATTTCTATGTAAAACATTGGTCGGCCATTGTGGTCCCGCCCTACCCCCGGGTGTCATGCTTTGAACATACTTGAATCTAGTCACTACCTGAGGATGCTTTCATATAAATATTATCAATAATGGCTGGGCTATTCTTGAGAAGAAGATTTTTAAAGAATTCTCCTATCTATTTCTATGTAAAACTTTGGTGGGCCATTTTGGCCCCGTCCTATCCCGGGGGGTCATGATTTGAACAAAATTGAATCTACACTACCTGAGGATGCTTCCATAGAAATATGATCAATTATGGCTGTGCTATTCTTGAGAAGAAGATTTTTAAAGAATTTTCCTATACATTTCTATGTTAAACTTTGGTCGGCCATTGTGGCCCCGTCCTACCCCCGGGGGTCATGATCATGATCAATTATGGCTTTGCTATTCTTGAGAAGAAGATTTTTAAAGAATTTTCCTATACATTTCTATGTTAAACTTTGGTCGGCCATTGTGGCCCCGTCCTACCCCCGGGGGTCATGATTTGAACAAACTTAAATCTACACTACCTGAGGATGTTTCCCCATAAGTTTCATCTTTCCTGCCACAGTGGTTCTTGAGAAGAAGATTTCTTAAGACATACCACGAAATTTTCATTAATTCCCAATTATCTCCCCTTGAATGCGAGCGTGGCCCTTCATTTGAACAAACTTGAATCCCCTTCACCAAAGGATGCTTTATGGCAAGTTTGGTTGAAATTGGCCCAGCGGTTCTTAAGAAGAAGTCGAAAATGTGAAAAGTTTACAGACAGACAGACGGACACCGGACAAAATGTGATCAGAAAAGCTTACTTGAGCCTTCGGCTCAGGTGAGCTAAAAAGCAACCAGAAGTCTCTGATCAGGCTGTAGCTCTACTGGTCTGTACGTATAACAAAGGAAAAGTACATGTAGCACTTTTATTTGAAACTTCGCAGCAGGCATCAATATATTGAATAACTTATGTTTCTTAATGTCGTGGACCTGTGTGCCAAATTATATTGAAATCAGACGAAAATTGTACTAGGAGTAGTATTTTAAAATATTTTAAATAAAATCTATTTTTAGTAACCATTTCAATACCGTTCATCAAAATAAAAAAAAAAAGATGTGCAAAACAATATATCTAAGTGTAGTCTAATAGTTCGTATTAAACAAGTTTCTTTGTTTAAATCATATAGTATAATATACTGTTATCAAATTTTATTCAAGTGCTAAAAATTTTCGTGAGGTTCGAGAGAGCCTTGTCATCGCAAATATTTTTTCTCCCTGTGAATTAACTAGTCTTTAAAGCGTCTAAAGTTGTCTTTTAACATCAGAATTAAAAAAGGATTGATCACTAAAAGCAATCGTTGCAAACTATTTAACTCTAGACTGGGTAAATCGCGAAATATAGTCGTCGAAAATAAAAGGTGGTTTACAATAATAAATACAGCATGAGCGTCACCCATTTATTGTCAATGGAGGCGGGGTTTTCAATACTACCCTCAACTTAATGCAGTATAAAGTATTAATGTACTGAATAAACATGAGAAATCAGAGATTACAGAGCTCACCACAACGGATGTTGTCTTTAAGTAAGCCAAAATCACACAATTACCCAACAAAGAGTGTACACCCAAAAATGCGAAATTTATGCAATTTTGATTTGATACTTTAAAATTTGGAATAGACCTATATAAAAAACCTCAAACTATTTCGTCAATCTTCATCACTAAAATGTAATTAAAAATCAGCATCTGAAGCAAGTTTGAGCGTTTTCATCCCTTGATGCCTCATTTTTGCAAGTTTATATATGGTTTATATAAGCCTTATAATTTCTTGGTAATAGACCTTCACACGTAACATTTAACTGGTCCATTATCTGGAAAATGTATGTATTTTCAGCATCCTAAGCAAATCCATTAGTGCGCATCCTAAGATGTATCATCCATGCAGGTTTGCACTACAAAGGGCTCAGTAGTTACTTAGAAATGAAACCTGCATAAAAATTTAACCTCTTCACTCATCCAGGAAATATAGGTCAGATTCAGCATACGAGCCAGTCTTTAGTATGTATCCTTATATGTATCATCCATGCAAGTTTGGTCACTAAAGAGCTCATATAATTATTTTATAATAGTTACTTAAAAATTAATCCTGCACCAAAAAACTTTAACGTGTCCACTCATCCGTAATTGTAAGTCAGATTCAGCTTCTGAAGCAATTATGGTATATGTAATATGCATCTTAGGATATATCATCCGTGTAAGTTTGGTCATTATAGGGCTCATGCATGTAGTAACTTGTAATTGAAACCAGTATCGAAATCGTGAACCTGTTCACTCAACCGGAAAACGTAGATCAGATTTAGCATCCGAAGCAAGCCTGGTAGTGTGTATCCTTAGATTACCATCCATGCGAGTTTGGTCAACATAGGGCTTATAGTTACTTGGATAAAGGACCTGCACCAAAAACTTTTAAACTATTCACTCCTGTGGAAAATGTAGGTCAGATTCAGCATCTGAAGCAAGCCTGGTAGTGTGCATTCTTAGATGTATCATCCATGCAAGTTTGATCAACATAGGGCTTAAAGTTCCTCGGAAATGAGACCTACACCAAAAAATGCACCAAAAATATTAACTTGCTCAAAAAACATTAACCTGGTCATTCCTTACCTATAAAATTGCAATTTAAAAAGCATCGACGGTATTACAAAATGAATTCATTATCTTACATGTGTCTTCTTCTTTTTATATATAAAACTCAGAGAATAAATAATTAAATTCCCTTCCACTCTCCCTTACTCTCCTTTTTCGAATGTTGGAGAAAATGTTGTATTTTGCTATAAGTTATAAGAGAGATTATACTTTATAATATTCTTTCTGATAATGTCCATGTATAGTGGGGTCTTTTTATGGAATGATTATTTGGGTTTTTCACAAATTTTTCGTATGGTTCACATGATGAATTAGTGTATATACTAGTAGGTAAATAATATACACTTATCCCATGGTGGTAAGTGGGATAGCTCTTTTATCAAACCCGCGACAGGAACTATTCCCCGAGGGCTTGCCCGAGGGGAATAGTTCCTGTCAAGGGTTTGATGAAAGAGCTATCCCACTCACCACCATGGGATAAATGTTTTATTATACTGATGTAAATTATAATTTCTAAGGTTTGAATTTTCTTTGGAGTTAGATAATGCTGCAAGAATGAGCCGAAATTCTGATGACGTCACAATGCTACTGAAGTCATTATGACATCATCAGGCTATGGTTTTTATCTCTGGAAATCAAAATTGGCGTCAAACATTGCATGAAAACTTTCCGAGGGGTGGGTAGCAAAAACTATACCCCGGGGGTATAGCTTTCTATGCGGGGAAATTTTCACACTATGAAGAATAGTTATTTTATCCTCTGAACTTTATATAGGAAACATTTTAACAGAAGTATAATAAATAATAATACATGAATATATTATTTGTGAAAAAAAATGTCCAACAAAATCCCATCAAGTCCCGGGATTAAGTATCGAGGGAGTCCTGTCCGCAAGTACCTGTGATCATGATTACGAAAGCTGATAATAATTAAAATGTCAAACGGGTAAGATCAAGTTCAAAGGTCATACAAACTGAGGTTAATTTAAGCCTTGCTGGATGATGGGTCAGAAGGTCAAACAGTTAAGGTCAAGTTCAAAGGTAAAAAAACTCTAATTCATAAAAGCCTTGTTAAAAAGTCAGACGGTTAAAGATAAGATCAAGATCAGTGACTGGAGTTGGAATAGATCATGTGTCTGACGTGTATTACTGGTACTTCTGGTATTTATATAACATTTTGGCACATATATAGACATACGTTGGAAAAAGAAATTATTACAACAGTAATTTTTTGGGATACAATTTTGTTGTGCACTTAAAAGAGATCATTCCTAAAGTTCCTGTTGTACATGTATTATTCATATTTTTCTGATAGTGATAATAAATGTTCTGATTTAAATTGTGTTGTCAGTGTGTAATCATCGGTGTCCCGGATAAAGTTTTGTGATGTTACAGCCAGCATCAGGAGATGAAGCTGACCTGACGTTTGACAGATTTACAGAGCAGAGTCTACAGACATCTTATCTGTCTCAGACAGCCAGGCCGTTCAGAATTAAGCAAAGAACAATGCTAAAATTAATCTCAATGCTCTTTTGTTGCTAGTGTAAACTGTTTCATACTTTATTATTTGTATTGTTTTATGGAGTTTGATATTGAATACTGTTCGTTATCTCCTTATACTGTCTGCTTCTTACTTGTAATCCGCTGTGTCAGGTGGCAGCGCGAACTCTGTCTGATCTTATGCCTTTGTTTTCACTGTCCTCAAAGGCAACCCTATCTGTTTCAGCTCACTCTCAGCTGTTATTTTGTATCAGATAAAAGGGAATACTAAAGTTTTAGATACCCTAGCTGTACAATTAATAAAAATTAAAAGTTTTGAAATTTTTTTAAGGAAGTGGAGAATATTCTGCATCATACATGTGGTGCTACGTAACAGAATCCGCCAGGAATGTCCGGTGTCGCATAATATACGTTCCGGGCAACTTAGCGTTTCGGCCGGAACGCTAAATACCTATAATATTGGTTCCCGGCCAAAATAAACGTTCCGGCCCGCGTAAGATTTGTTCCGGCCGCAAAAAACGTTCCGGGCAACCGAGCACCCTATTAAACTCTTTATTTATATTTAATATTGGCTGTTAATTTTAATTTTCTTCTTTCTTTTATACCTTCGTATATGATACAGCAGGATTTAATCGTAAGACAACATATATGTTTACATTTCAAGTCAGAATATGCGATCTTTTTAGCAGAGACATTATATATTTATTGATGCCTCTGATTTAAATACATTAATCCACGAAATTCCAGTTGATTATTTTGATTCTTTGTAAACAAAAGAAGGTGTGAAACTTGTTTACATTGACATACCCCCATCGTGCTGTTTTACGACACACTTGGCTTCTATCGATACGAATAATTGCGCAGTCTTGCGAATCTCCGTAAGCACACATGACCACCCTGATCAGATGATAATGTTGATAGATTAATTATATTTACGATAAAATACTTTAATTATCAGGTAATATTTTAATTTTCTGACAATTTATTTTAAACACCCATACATGTAGTTGCGTTTTTTTTAAAAACCAAATAATTATATTAATAAATTAAAATACAAGAACATAATGGGAAACGAGTGCATGCCGGATCTAAAAAAGGGAAATTATAATTTAAGCATTTAATACGAAGGAAAAGTGTTTCCCGTTTGTTGATTATTTTTCTTCGTCAGGTGAAGTTGTTTTTGGGGGTTTTTTTAAATTTTAATGTTATATGTCAACAAAACATGCACATGATCAACTTGGAAATTTTTCAATGACACGGCTAAAAACTTTTGAATAAAATTCAACTCATTTTTATTTATGCACGAAAGTACAAGTACATTTGTTTTCATTTGTAAAAATAACACTGAAGAAGAAATGTATTACAGACACAGATCTGTATTTTACTATTTATATGAATAGCATTGTGAAGTCTGCTCACCCCCCTCCCCTTCCCCTGCAGTGAACAATAGACAAAAAACTTGATTTGCTTGGTATGAAAAATTCTATATTTTAATTAACAATTTGTTGAATGTATTCAACAAACAAAGGAGTCTTAGTGGGGAAGGCAACCGCGAACGTTTGTTCTATCGCCTATCTGATTTTTCAAAAGACATCTTTGAATGACTTTTCCTATAGATATAATGGGTTTTTTTTTACGAACTTTCAAAAACTATAATTATTTGGAAAAGAAGAAAACGTTTCACTTTAATTCTGACAAAACGTGTATTTCCGCTCTAGAACTCGATGGGAATGTAAAATCTTAATTTAAATGAAAACTGTAGGCATGCTTATGAAGCTATCTTAGGACTAAGACATCTCTTAAGACGAACTTACGACATATCTTAGTCTAAAGTGAGGCCATCGAAGCTATCACATCTTAGGAGACCTCCTAATCTTAGTCATAACTTTAAGATGACTGCGGACATGTCATATCTTAGGTGATTTTAAGAAACGCTGGTGTCAGGAAAACAAGTAAGAATGTTTTTCGTTTATATAAATCAACTACTTACTGTAAATTAATGATTTCTTTAATGAACTAAATCCATTTATGAACATCATACCGTGTGAATATATGTATATGCCTGTACAAATAGAAATGGAGAGAACAGTTAATAAGAATGCACTCATTGACTTGCATGCATTTAAAGATTAAAACATTGAAAAAGATTTATTCAAGCCCTTTCTAAGTAGATAAAAATATACAATTGATTGTTTTTTATTGGAACAAAAACGGAGTTATAAGGGGGATACATTCAAAAGATCTAAACCAGTCTGCTGCGTTTATTGGTTTAAGCCGATGTAAATAATAAAAACAGCGCTAGCAGAGAAACAACACATATTCAAAAAATTAAAGAAAGTTTATAGAGGTGACTTCCTCTTCGTGGAAGAGAGAGAGAAAGAGAGAGTTTGTTGATCAACTTGGACAAAGAACAAGGAAAGATGTTACATGTATGCCTTATATCTTTTCTAAAATACTTATCCAATAATACAAACAACTATGAAAAGAAAAGTTACTTGTATATTGTCATGTAGCTCCGTTTTTCTGTTTCTGCTAAATGTAAACTAGATTGTACACAAATAACTCTATTATATGGCGTATGTACAATGAAAATTATTAGACTAAAATTATAAGAACTTATTATTTGTATCATTACTTTATATAAAGATAGACCTTTTTCCGTAAATTACAAAATCTAAGTCAATTGCGTTATAAAGATATCACAATTTAATTTGGATTCTCGGAATTTTCTCCGACTCGGAAGAAAATACAAAAGATTTAAATAACACATTACAGAGAAGATAAAATCGTATTATTAGATGAAACGAGGTGTCCTCCGTGTTCAGAATTGTATGAAAAGCTTTATTTAAATGTATTAACTATATTTCTTTACTTAATTTTGTATTTTTCAAAAATGTATTTTTTTAATCAGTTATGCCATATATGGCTTTAATCTTTTTTTTTTTTTTTTACACAAAACTTGGATAAAAATGGACTAATCTGCTAAAGATCTATTCAATAGAAATCGATTAAAATGAATTTAAAAAAAATACTTAAACATATCAGTCTTCAAACATGCTTCTAAAAAAGGAATAGGGATACACCCAATAAAGAAGTACTAACTAAGAAATGTTCTTAATAAATAAGGAAAATAAAAACTTTAATCGTCTCCAAACCTGATTTTTTTTTTTTGGGGGGGTCACATATATGATTTTACAAAACATGTATTCGAATATGGTTTTAGATGCTAGATTTGCTCGCTTACTCGCTAGTAGCTACACTAAAGGTAGCGAGTATGCGAGTGGATCAAAATTTAATTCGATTGTTTTAACTAAATTCTTTAATTAACTAAGAGGAGCTAACACACCAGCCCTTCTACATCTACACATGATGGTAACTTGAAATAGGAAGTTCAGTAATTGCAACCCGGAACGTTTATTATGAGCATAATTTTTTGTTCCGGACTAACTTAGCTTCGTAAAAAAGGGAAAAGAAACAACTAAGTAGCAAATAGATATGAAATATCTTTCAGTAATTACAACCCGGAACGTTTATTATGACCATAATTTTTGGTTCCGGGCTAACTTGGCTTCGTCAAAATCTGGAAAACAAACAACTAAGTAGCTAAAATATATGAAATTTCTTTCAGTAATTGCAACCCGGAACGTTTATTATGTGCATAATTTTTGGTTCTGGGCTAACTTATCTTCGTAACAAAATGGAAAAGAAACAACTAAGTAGCAAAAATATATGAAATATCTTTCAGTAATTGCAACCCGGAACGTTTATTATGACCATAATTTTTGGTTCCGGGCTAACTAAGCTTCGTAACAAAATGGAAAAGAAACATCTAAGTAGCAAAATATATGAAATATCTTTCAGTAATTACAACCCGGAACGTTTATTATGACCATAATTTTTGGTTCCGGGCTAACTTAGCTTCGTCAAAAACTGGAAAACAAACAACTAAGTAGCTAAAATATATGAAATTTCTTTCAGCAATTGCAACCCGGAACGTTTATTATGAGCATAATTTTTGGTTCCGGGCTAACTTAGCTTCGTAACAAAATGGAAAAGAAACAGCTAAATAGCAAAAATATATGAAATATCTTTCAGTAATTGAAACCCGGAACGTTTATTATGAGGATAATTTTTGGTTCCGGGCTAACTTACCTTCGTCAAAAACTGGAAAACATACAACTAAGTAGCAAAAATATATGAAATATCTTTCAGTAATTAAAACCCGGAACGTTTACTATGAGCATAATTTTTGGTTCCGGGCTAACTTAGCTTCGCCAAAAGCTCAAAATGAAACAACTAAGTAGCTAAAATATATGAAATATCTTTCAGTAATTGCAACTCGGAACGTTTATTATGACCATAATTTTTGGTTCCGGGCTAACTTAGCTTCGTCAAAGGCTCGAAATGAAACAACTAAGTAGCAAATAAATATGAAATATCTTTTAGTAATTGCAACCCGGAACGTTTATTATGGGCATAATTTTTGGTTCCTAGCTAACTTAGCTTCATCAAAAACTGGAAATCAAACAACTAAGTAACTAGAATATATGAAATATCTTTCTGTAATTACAACCCGGAACATTTATTATGAGCATAATTTTTGGTTCCGGGCTAACTTGGCTTCGTCAAAATCTGGAAAACAAACAACTAAGTAGCTAAAATATATGAAATTTCTTTCAGTAAATGCAACCCGGAACGTTTATTATGAGCATAATTTTTGGTTCCGGGCTAACTTATTTTCGTAACAAAATGGAAAAGAAACAACTAAGTAGCTAAAATATATGAAATTTCTTTCAGTAAGTACAACCCGGAACGTTTATTATGACCATAATTTTTGGTTCCGGGCTAACTAAGCTTCGTCAAAAGCTCGAAATGAAACAAGTAAGTAGCAAATAGATATGAAATATCTTTCAGTAATTGCAACCCGGAACGTTTATTATGACCATAATTTTTGTTTTCGGACTAACTTATCTTCGTAACAAAATGGAAAAGAAACAACTATGTAGCAAAAATATATGAAATATCTTTCAGTAATTGCAACCTGGAACGTTTATTATGAGCATAATTTTTGGTTCTGGACTAACTTAGCTTCGTAACAAAATGGAAAAGAAACAACTAAGTAGCAAAAATATATGAAATATCTTTCAGTAATTGCAACCCGGAACTTTTATTATGAGCATAATTTTTGGTTCGGGGCTAACTTAGCTTCGCCAAAAGCTCGAAATGAAACAACTAAGTAGCTAAAATATATGAAATATCTTTCAGTAATTGCAGCCAGGAACGTTTATTATGAGCACAATTTATGGTTCCGGGCTAACTTAGCTTCGTCAAAAGCTCGAAATGAAACAACTAAGTAGCAAATAAATATGAAATATCTTTCAGTAATTGCAACCTGGAACGTTTATTATGGGCATAATGTTTGGTTCCTAGCTAACTTAGCTTCATCAAAAACTGGAAAACAAACAACTAAGTAGCTAAAATATATGAAATATCTTTCAGTAAGTACAACCCGGAACGTTTATTATGACCATAATGTTTGGTTCCGGGCTAACTTAGCTTCGTCAAAAGCTCGAAATGAAACAACTAAGTAGCAAATAGATATGAAATATCCTTCAGTAATTGCAACCCGGAACGTTTATTATGACCATAATTTTTGGTTCCGGGTTAAGTTAGCTTCGTCAAAAACTGGAAAACAAACAACTAAGTAGCTAAAATATATGAAATATCTTTCAGTAAGTACTACCCGGAACGTTTATTATGGGCATAATTTTTGGTTCCGGGCTAACTTATCTTCGTAACAAAATGGAAAAGAAACAACTAAGTAGCAAAAATATATGAAATATCTTTCAGTAATTGCAACTCAGAACGTTTATTATTAGCATGATTTTTGGTTCCGGGTTAACTTAGCTTTGTCAAAACTGGAAAACAAACAACTAAGTAGCTAAGATACCGGTATATGAAATATCTTTCAGTAATTGCAACCCGGAACGTTTATTATGGGCATAATTTTTGGTTCCGGGCTAACTTAGCTTCGTAACAAATTGGAAAAAAAACAACTAAGTAGCAAAAATATATGAAATATCTTTCAGTAATTGCAACTCAAAACGTTTATTATTAGCATAATTTTTGGTTCCTGGCTAACTTAGCTTCGTCAAAACTGGAAAGCAAACAACTAAGTAGCTAAATATATGAAACATCTTTCAGTAATTGCAACCCGGAACGTTTATTATGGTTATAATTTTTGGTTCCGGGCTAACTTAAGCTTCGTCAAAAACTGGAAAACAAACAACTAAGTAGCAGAAATATATGAAATATCTTTCAGTTATTGCAACCCTGAACGTTTATTATGAGCATAATTTTTGGTTCCGGGCTAACTTAGCTTCGTAACAAAATGGAAAAGAAACAGCTAAATAGAAAAAATATATGAAATATTTTTCAGTAATTGCAACCCGGAACGTTTATTATGGGCATAATTTTTGGTTCCGGGCTAACTTAGCTTCGTAACAAAATGGAAAAGAAACAACTAAGTAGCAAAATATATGAAATATCTTTCAGTA
The DNA here is from genome assembly GCA_003671525.1 of Saccostrea glomerata. Taxonomy (NCBI): domain Eukaryota; kingdom Metazoa; phylum Mollusca; class Bivalvia; order Ostreida; family Ostreidae; genus Saccostrea; species Saccostrea glomerata. The sequence continues at coordinate 219,192 of PRKT01000371.1, read as the reverse complement.
ATTGCAACTCAGAACGTTTATTATTAGCATAATTTTTGGTTCCGGGCTAACTTAGCTTCGTCAAAACTGGAAAACAAACAACTAAGTAGCTAAAATATATAAAATATCTTTCAGTAATTGCAACCCGGAATGTTTATTATGGGCATAATTTTTGGTTCCGGGCTAACTTACCTTCGTCAAAAACTGGAAAACAAACAACTAAGTAGCAGAAATATATGAAATATCTTTCAGTAATTGCAACCCGGAACGTTTATTATGAGCATAATTTTTGGTTCCGGGCTATCTTAGCTTCGTATCAAAATGGAAAAGAAACAGCTAAATAGAAAAAATATATGAAATATCTTTCAGTAATTGAAACCCGGAACGTTTATCATGAGGATAATTTTTGGTTCCGGGCTAACTTAGCTTCCTCAAAAACTGGAAAAGAAACAACTAAGTAGCAAAAATATATGAAATATCTTTTAGTAATTACAACCCGGAACGTTTACTATGAGCATAATTTTTGAATCCGGGCTAACTTAGCTTCGCCAAAAGCTCAAAATGAAACAACTAAGTAGCTAAAATGTATTAAATATCTTTCAGTAATTGCAACCCGGAACGTTTATTATGGGCATAATTTTTGGTTCCGGGCTAACTTGGCTTTGTCAAAATCTGGAAAACAACCCAGTAGCTAAAATATATGAAATATCTTTCAGTAATTGCAACCCGAAACGTTTATTATGACCATAATTTATGGTTCCGGGCTAACTTAGCTTCGAATCAAAATGGAAAAGAAACAACTAAGTAGCAAAAATATATGAAATATCTTTCAGTAATTGCAACCCGGAACGTTTATTATGACAATAATTTTTGGTTCAGGGCTAACTTAGCTTCGTCAAAAACTGGAAAACAAACAACTAAGTAGCAGAAATATATGAATAACTTTCAGTAATTGCAACCCGGAACGTTTATTATGACCATAATTTTTGGTTCCGGGCTAACTTGGCTTCGTCAAAATCTGGAAAACAAACAACTAAGTAGCTAAAATATATGAAATTTCTTTCAGTAATTGCAACCCGGAACGTTTATTATGACCATAATTTTTGGTTCTGGGCTAACTTATCTTCGTAACAAAATGAAAAAGAAACAACTAAGTAGCAAAAATAAATGAAATATCTTTCAGTAATTGCAACCCGGAACGTTTATTATGACCATAATTTTTGGTTCCGGGCTAACTTAGCTTCGAAACAAAATGGAAAACAAACAACTAAGTAGCTAAAATATATGATATATCTTTCAGTAATTGCAACCCGGAACGTTTATTATGACCATAATTTTTGGTTCCGGGCTAAATTAGCTTCGTAACAAACTGGAAAAGAAACAACTAAGTAGCAAAAATATATGAAATATCTTTCAGTAATTGCAACCCGGAACGTTTATTATGACCATAATTTTTGGTTCCGGGCTAACTTAGCTTCGTAACAAACTGGAAAAGAAACAACTAAGTAGCAAAAATATATGAAATATCTTTCAGTAATTGCAACCCGGAACGTTTATTATGACCATAATTTTTGGTTCCGGGCTAAATTAGCTTCGTAACAAACTGGAAAAGAAACAACTAAGTAGCAAAAATATATGAAATATCTTTCAGTAATTGCAACCCGGAACGTTTATTATGACCATAATTTTTGGTTCCGGGCTAAATTAGCTTCGTAACAAACTGGAAAAGAAACAACTAAGTAGCAAAAATATATGAAATATCTTTCAGTAATTGCAACCCGGAACGTTTATTATGACCATAATTTTTGGTTCCGGGCTAAATTAGCTTCGTAACAAACTGGAAAAGAAACAACTAAGTAGCAAAAATATATGAAATATCTTTCAGTAATTGCAACCCGGAACGTTTATTATGACCATAATTTTTGGTTCCGGGCTAAATTAGCTTCGTAACAAACTGGAAAAGAAACAACTAAGTAGCAAAAATATATGAAATATCTTTCAGTAATTGCAACCCGGAACGTTTATTATGACCATAATTTTTGGTTCTGGGCTAACTTATCTTCGTAACAAAATGAAAAAGAAACAACTAAGTAGCAAAAATAAATGAAATATCTTTCAGTAATTGCAACCCGGAACGTTTATTATGACCATAATTTTTGGTTCCGGGCTAACTTGGCTTCGTCAAAATCTGGAAAACAAACAACTAAGTAGCTAAAATATATGAAATTTCTTTCAGTAATTGCAACCCGGAACGTTTATTATGACCATAATTTTTGGTTCTGGGCTAACTTATCTTCGTAACAAAATGAAAAAGAAACAACTAAGTAGCAAAAATAAATGAAATATCTTTCAGTAATTGCAACCCGGAACGTTTATTATGACCATAATTTTTGGTTCCGGGCTAACTTAGCTTCGAAACAAAATGGAAAACAAACAACTAAGTAGCTAAAATATATGATATATCTTTCAGTAATTGCAACCCGGAACGTTTATTATGAGCATAATTTTTGGTTCCGGGCTAACTTAGCTTCTTCAAAAGCTCGAAATGAAACAACTAAGTAGCAAATAGATATGAAATATCTTTCAGTAATTGCAACCCGGAACGTTATATATGATCATAATTTTGGTTCCAGTCTGACTTATCTTCGACACAAAATGGAAAAGAAACTTCAAAATAGCAAAAGATTTTAATAAAATAACTCTCAGTAATAGTCACCCAGAAATGTGACCATAATTTGGGTTCCAGTCTGAGTTATCATAGTCAAGATTGGAAAAGACAGACAGACAGCCCGAAATACAGGTATACAGACAAAAAACCTTTGAGCTATAGGAAAGAAATTTTAAAAACCTCCTATGGCCTAAAGAAAGCCCTAAAGAGTTTGAGGTCAAAGGTCAAGGTAATGAATTCATAAATTATTTTTAACATTTTCGTTTCCACGTGATATATATGGAGAGAAGCCTTTGAGTGGAATTTTATACCACAACTCCCTATGTCCTATTTATGAGGAAGACCTCTAAACTATTGGTCTTGAGGTCAAAATTTCAAAGGTCAACATCGTTAATTCATATACATGTATTTGTATATTCTTTCTGGGTGTAAAACTTTCATTTCTGGCCATGGACGATATCTCAAGAAGCGTTTACGATTTTGTAATGAAATGTCATACCATAACTCCCTAACACACACTCGTTTTAACCCCCCCCCCCTTCGGTTCATGTTTGCATGACCTTGGGTATTAATGAGAACATTTTAAAACATTTTTTCTTTACACTTGTATTTCCATGTTAGCTTCTGTTTTCCTAAAAATCACTCCCCTTAGACACTTGTTCCCGCTATCCCAGTTGGTTCTACGGATCCATTTTGTTCTGCATGTATAATGTTTTAATTAAAAAATATAATTTTATTCCCTATAAATTGTGGTCCCGTCTTACCTTCAATTGCCACGATTTGTGCAGACAAGCATCTACAATATGCCATGATCCTGCTACGTAATTTTCTTCTTTTCTACAACAGTGATGCTCCAGAAAAAATAAATAGAACTCTATTCCATGTTTTGCAAATTAATAATTAAAAATTAAATGAAACATTTACATTTTTGCAACTGTTATAATTGAAACTTCCCCATAACAAAATGTTGGAATATTGATAAACAACTTTTCATTTTGTGGGGCTGTTGAAATATAATCTCCATTTTCTTTTAAATTGGAGAAGGGGTGAGATTTTTTTAACTCGTAGCGCAGCTACATGAACATTATTGCAGTTTACCTTTAACCTACATGTACCTGTGTAAATGTGCCTTTTTTAACCTTCATGTATTTATTTAATATTTTTCTCCGAAGCAGTTGAGATTATTTCAACATAATGACATTGGCGTCAGAAGCAAATTGAAAGGGGGGGGGGCTTAAGTGAAAGAAAAAAAAACCCTGTCTTTACTTTTCATATCTCAATTACTTTTTTTTCTTCCGACGATTAAAAAAAATATTTTCATTAATTACACGTGCTTGGCTTTTTTGGTATTAAAGGGAATAAACCATACTCATATTCTTATGTTTTCATGTTTATTTCATTAAAGAATAAATCACATCATCATGAAATACATGTACTGTACCTACATGTAAGTATGAAGATTAATTAAGAAGAAAATAAACCAAATACGCAACATTCTTCAACAGTGAATCATATACATATTTCAGATGGAATATAAACCATATTATCATGCCATTTCATCAATAATATCTAATTATGAAAAAAAAATCTTTAATTATGAGGAATGGAAGCCGTGTTTGAGCCTTGACTTGGTGAAATGTCAACACGTGTAATATCATTTAAACAGAGAATTTAATTCCGTAAAATATAATTATCAATATTTGTTCTTTACTTTTATCGAGTTCTGAAATAAAAAAATTATCAATTAAACAATTCTTTGACATTGTGTTTCTTTCAATGTTAGTCTTTCGTAATCCCGGTCTTAAATTGTTTATCTCCTAACCATGCTCTTTACCTGTCTTTACGGGTTTGCGTGCATTGAAGCGAGAGATTCACACCTGTCATGCACTAAATAAACAAAAGGAATCGAGTTGTACATAGATAACCGATTTGTATACATAAGATAAACAAAGCCTTATAATGCGACCAAAGTCATATGTATCAGAAAGAGTATCATCAGGCTATTTATTCATCTATTTTTTAAAATTAGTAAGAACAAAACATTGTGCGACGCACGAAAATACATGTAGAATGTCGCTGCGCCATGCTAAAACCTCAAGAAAAAAACCCCCACTACTTCCATGACTCAATGTGGAATGAAATATGGACAGATACCGCGATTCAAAGATTGAACTCATGGCCGGAACCTATATTACAGTAAAATCCGGAACCAATATTATGATTTTAAGGTTCCGGCCGGAACGCGAAACACCCGGAACGAATATTATGCGACACCACCAAACAGCGGGCCCTGGAGGACTGGCATCAGTGACTGAGGTTCTGCTAACCGCTTGTCCTGAGAACCTACTGACCGCTGAGGACAGACAGCTAGACCTGAGCTGCTACAGGAACTACAGAGAAGGTAAAACAATATAATTATGTGTGTCTTGTTAACCAACCCTGAAGTATAAATCTTGTAAAAAGATTTATGGAAAAATTGTTACCTTAACATTTTCCTTCAATCACAATATTCATGTTGACGATTGCTTTCATTTTCATGGGGAAAAGGGAGGGGGAATTTTGATTTACAGAAAAAAAGTGTAGTATTGCGTCCCTTGATGCTACATTTAATATCAATCTATAAAATTTAATATTTAAAGCTGGAAAAGAGTTGAAAGGTCAAAAGGTCAAGATTGAGAGACAGATGTTGGCATTGATGACGAGTCGACTTGCGGGAAGGATTAAAGGTATGTTTCACTCGTCAGCTTTTTGGAAAAGTTCACGTAGAACCTCTTACTTCAAAATTATTTATCAAAATTCAATTTTTATAACATATATAATTTCAACAATGTTAATGTTTAAACATTCAACGAAAAAACTGCTCAAAAAGCTACAAAGAAGCAAGATTTGTGAGGGACTATGTTTTGTCGTGGAAGGATATTTAGCCTCACATCCTTTTACTCGGAGAATATTTTCCATTATGATATTGCTAGGAATATTTAATATAGATCTAATCTTATATTTTTAGAACAAGTTTTACACCTTCCGTCAACAAACTTTGCTAAAAAATGAAGATAAGTCAATATAAAATTTACACTATTTTTTGCCTGAAAATCACATATTTTGAAATGAAGTATTTCAAAATTAACATTACTGACCCCAAATATTTCTTTCATTATTTTAAAGTACTCTGGACTTGTGACTGATCAGCACTTAAGTTGTAAAAAGCTTGATTTAAGAAAATGTTTTATTGCCTATTTAGTTTTTTAATACCCCAAAATATGTTACTTTTTAGTGCAAAAAGGTCACACAATAATTTCCGTGCATTAATTTGCAAGATTTTTTTCAATGATAAATATTATTCAAAATATTTTACGTAACATAAGATGATATTTTTTGCCATGATTAAATGAAATGATTATAGTGTACAGGGAAATTTTCACCCAATTTACTTTTGCCAGGGCGAATTTACAGAAAAAAGCATTATTTCTCAAACCCTGTTGTGTCTGGGTGATTTTAACATCCAGGGCAAAATTGTTTGCAAGTGAAAGAGGAGAAAAATAAGATGTGTTTAAAAATAGGCCTGTAAACTTTACTGAAAAATTTTCTGTCTCCGAGTGGATTATATATAGTACTTAAAAGATAGAGTTTGCTGTTTTCTAGTTAATCTCTAAATTTTTACAGATTTGACAGGGATTTCTCACTCATCATTGGGAGAATCTGATGCCGACTCTCTTCCAGACTTAGACAGACAGCTTATGATGGGGATGACCAGTGAAGATATAGAGACAGTGAAGCAAACAGCAAACGCTGCCATACAAGACTCACTACTCAAAAAGATACAAAAGATTGACCAGGTAAATACACCACTAACTCCTCTAAAAAATACAAAAGATTGACTAGGTAAAATACACGACTTACTCCTCAAAAAGATACAAAAGATTGACCAGGTAAAATACACGACTCACTCCTCAAAAGGATACAAAAGATTGACCAGCTAAAATACAACACTCACTCCTCAACAAGATACAAAAGATTGACCAGTAAAAATACAACACTCACTCCTCAACAACATACAAAAGATTGACCAGCTAAAATACAACACTCACTCCTCAACAAGATACAAAAGATTGACCAGGTAAAATATACCACTCACTCTTCAAAAAGATACAAAAGATTGACCGGATAAAATATACCTCTCACTCCTCATAAAGTTCGAAAAAGATTGACCAGGTAAAATACATCACTCACTCCTCAACAAGATACAAAAGATTGACAAGGTAAAATTCACCACTCACTCCTCAACAAGATACAAAAGATTGACCAGCTAAAATACAATACTCATTTCTCAACAAGATAAAAAAGATTGACCAGGTAAAATACAACACTCACTCCTCAACAAGATACAAAAGATTGACCAGGTAAAATTCACCACTCACTCTTCAGCAAGATACAAAAGATTGACCAGGTAAAATACAACACTCACTCCTCAAAAAGATACAAAAGATTGACCAGGTAAAATACATAACTCATTCCTCAAAAAGATACAAAAGATGGACCAGTTAAAACTGAAAGGACAGATAATGATTTCAATAAAGGGAGAGGTCAATGGGAAACAAAAATGAAAGAAGAAAATGCTTAGCAATCTCACTCCACATTTTAAAGTGGGTAATTGAACTATTTTTTTCACTTCTCCTGCAGCCCAATGCAAAACATGATTGATTCACCCATCTCTTATAGCTCACTATGAAGGATACACCAAAAGTTTTCTACAAGAATTTTTTTCAATTTGGAGATTAAGAATTTGGCCAAGAAAAAATAGAAGTTGTATCACTGCCTTAGAATTCATGAAAAATTCTTGTTGTTTAATAAATGGTTTCTAATTATTTTACAATAATCTAACATAAACACTATCACGTCTGAAACACTACACACTATCCACCCTGCTTTTCAAGGAGGGTTATAAATATACTTTAAATGAGCCATACTTATTTATAATCTTAGGTCAAGGACCCACTACAGCTTTGTAGAGGCTCTCATAATTAATTGCTACTGGTAGTAGACTATTTGAGCCAATATCGCATGGACTTTGACCTACTAATATATGTTGGTTAATTTTTGTCCCCCGCTTTCGTGAAAGCGAGGGGACATTAAATCTTATTCGTCTGTCCGTCAGTCTGTCTAGCTGTCCGTCTTGTTGTCTCTCTGTAACGCTTTCGTTTCTACACGATATCTCGAGAATCCTTTGAGCTTTCACAATGAAATTTTGCATAGCAACTACCTATATGGACTAAAGAAGAACCCAACTGATTCTGAGGCCAAAAGGTCAAAGTTCAAGGTCGTTAATTAATACATTCTGTCTGTATGAAACACTATCATCTCCGGGAGATATTTCAAGAAGATTTTGAACTTGTGCAATGTAATTTTATTCCAAAACTCTTTAGGACCTCTCTCACCCCTCTCAAAGTGTCCCGCGCCGTTTGTTTTATTAATATTTATTGTATTACATGTCGCTATCTGGCATCTATTAGAACCGATTAAAAAGTTGAATTAGACAGCATGCATTGTGTAAAATCTTGATAATATCGAACGTGAATATATACCGGGTACATGTTTGTTACTTCATATTAATTTGCATATAATTTTCGCCAGTTTAAAGCGGTTCCGTGGTCTAGTAGTATGTCTATCGCTTCAAAAAGAGAAAAAACAAGATGTGTTTGTGAAAAACTGATGCCCCCGTATGGCAACATACCGAAAGTTAAGCTTTCTCAAATGCAGATCAGATATGTCAGTACCAAAGTAAGGCCTTTTCACAAGAAATGCAAAATATAAAACGCTAGCTACACCTGTTCCAGGGTTAAACCAAGGTTAACATTTTATAATATAGGACAAACTCTGGGTCAAGGTTGTCAGGTTCTCAAGAAAGGCCTTGTCTCAAAGATTACGTATGGGAAGTGTGAAAGCGCTGGCTCTTACCGTTCAAAAGTTATGGCCAAGGTTATAGTTTGTAAAAAGTAGGTCAAACTCTAAGGTCAAGGTCAAAGGGACAAGATTCTTGATATCCAATGAAAGATCTTGTCAGAAGGATTACACATGTGAAGTATGAAAGCCCTATCCCTTACTGTTCAAAAGTTATGGTCATGGTTAAAGTTTGTAAAAAGTAGGTCAAACTTCAAGGTCAAAGTTCTTGATATCAAATGAAAGGACTTGTCACAAGGATTAAATATTTGAAGTATGAATACCTTAGTCCGAACCCTCCAAAAATATAGTAATGTTGTATTTTCAAAGTAGGTCAAACTCCAAGGTCAAAGTCAAAGGGTCAAAGTTCTTGGTATCCAATGAAAGGTCTTTTTATCAGAATTATATATTTGAAGTATGAAAGCCATAGGACTTATTGTTCATGAGTTATAGCCAAGGTTAAAGTTTTTTTATAGGTACGGAAATCTCCAAGGTCAAGGTAAAAAGGTCAAGATTGTTGGTATCCAACGAAAGGTCTTTCCACAAAGAATATACATGTCAAATATGAATGTCCTGGTATTTATTGTTCAAAAGATATGCCCAAAGTAAAAGTTCGAAATATTTGTGTAAAAGTAGTTAAAACTCCAAGGTCAAGGTCAAAAGGTCAAATATGGTGGTACCCAAAGAAAGGTCTTGTCACATGAAATATACATCTGAAAAATGAAAACCATAGCTCCACTAAATCAAAAGTTATGGGCAAGGTTAAAGTTTTTGCGGACAAACCCAGAGACAGAGAGACAGAAAAACAGCTAGACAGACAGAGATACAGACAGACAGACAGACGGACACGACATAAAACTATATACCTCCGAGACTTTGTTTACGGGGGCATAAAAATGTCTACACACACTGATAGAAATACCTCTAGTAGTTGATGTGTGCCTAGTATAGTGTTCTTCGTGATTAGTGGAGTTTTATGAAGAGACTTACTTTTACATTCGACAGCTTACTTGGACATTTAAACCTGCGTCATGTACGGAGGTACGGAATTGAAAAAAGAAAATAGAAAACATCTCAAGAGGTGAAAGTTATTGTATTCGGGGCTTAGAAATAATTTATCAAACGAAAATTATAATTGATGGTAAAATAAAATTTATTTGGATACTTTATTCACGCGAATTAATATATCCTTTTATTTTAAATAACTTAAGAAATGAAATTACTGAATAAAGAAAAGGACACATTTCGGTAGGAAAACTCGGCAGAAGTTAGTCAAGACTTGAAGGGAGGGTGTTGAGGGTAGGAATATTGCCGTTTTCGTCCTAGACAACGTAATATGATCTTTGAAATAGCCCGTTATTATCTTTCTGTTAAATATTAAGATCAAATTTTTTTCACAAAAGAGCTACCGTATATTTTCCTGTTGTAAAAGTAAGCCGTCAACTGTAAAAGTCAGTGTCTTCGCAAAAGTCCTGTAATCACTCTGTTTACTGGCTGAGATACCCAGTAAAAGTTACTTATAAATTTTTCGATTTACTAATGTTATCTAGTAAAACTACTTTTGAGGTAGTGATTGAATGGACAGTAAATTTACTAGACTAAGACTTCTTACTGACTTTCACTAGTTATTTTTTTTCAGTGTATCGCTTCACATGTGAGAGGGCCCGGGTTCTCATCCCAGATGATCCATTTTTTTTTATTTCGAAATACTTTTTTTTTTACGAAATGATAGTATTCCGCATTTGAAATGAACAAAAAGGGGTCTGGCTTGTACAAACTCATAAAACTATCATGATTACAGTGTGATTAATATTTCATATAAAAAGAATCTTCTATACAAATAATAAAGAATAAGCAATCAATCCTTTATATCCATACTGGCATATTTTACTTGCTTCAGTATACATGTATACATTTAATAATTCTACAAATTCAGTTAAAGGGGATCCGACCCCCCTTCCCCCGAACTGCGTATGGTTTACTTTTCCCCTAAGCGGGGGAGACAAATTCTCTGAATTAGCTTGTATTTTTTAATGGCTAAAAACTCACCGGCTTTACTAGTATGCATGTACATGTATGCACAAGAAATGTATGGTGTCGAGTATCTATGTTCGGACAGTTTGGCTTAGCAACTGCAGTTTGAAAATATCCACACAGTTTAAAAAATCAATATTTTTTCAGTTAATCAGTCATGTTTTTAAACAGCAGACTACATAATCTTTGTTAAAATAAAATAAAACAAATCAAGAAAATTCGATCCGTACATTTATACATGTACACACAGAAAAGTATGATTGTATAGATCTTTTGAATTACGTTTAATGTCTGACTTAAGGGGGATGTACGACCATTTTTAGTGCAGTGAGAGCAAAATGTAAACATTTCTTCAAATGGCAAAAATACATTATATTTTGATCAAATTTTAAGTCTTTTTGATAAAGATACAATAAATATGCATAACCGAATGCATGTTGTGCATATATAATCTATACTTTTGCAGAAAAATGCTTTTGATATGCTCCTTAGAACTGCGCAGCTACAGAATTCAGCAGAGCCTTAAAAAATCCAAAAAAATATGCAAACTGTGCATTAATGTTCT
>PRKT01000371.1:175243-203300 GCA_003671525.1 Saccostrea glomerata | reverse complement strand
CCACTTTCAAAAACGATGCTACGTGCCTGGTGCCAGAAGCTTGGATATGCTAAGCCTTGTAAAGCCTACATGTTACGGAAATATTTATCTATAATTTAATGGCAGGTTAAACAATATATTATTCCACACTGATAACAGCAATGGGATTATCAGTTCAGTGATGATTGAGTTTTTAGCATGATAATTGATCTGTTAAGAGACATTCAATGCTGATCCAGCTTTTATGAAAGTCAAAGTTCGTCATGGCTTAAGGAATTAATTTGCAGATAATGCTTAAAACATTTGAACTCCGTGTGAAAAAACAAAACAAATAAAAAAAAACACGTAAGTACCAAAGAGTTACATGTATATTTTTGGAGATCTTGAAAATAAATAGCTATACATGTATATATAGCTTAGAGAACAAAAATGATATTTTCTTTCATTTATTATTTCATTTGTTTTTAAAACTCATCCTTTTCAATAGAGTTTCACATTTCTCAATATTAGATAAATAGATTCAATATAAATATTTTATCTACCCTCCATCCTCTCTCTCTCATCAGATTTACTTGACCAGCTCTATTTAAGTTAGAACATTAAGAACATTTTTTTTTTCATTTGGATGTTTTTGCTTGTTTTAATTTCTCTAAATTGAAGTGTCTTTGTGCAACACGAATATAAGACAAAACAACATTTTTAAAGTTTAATTTATTTAATCATGATTATAAGGTAGACGCTTTACATTTTTTTTTAAATGAAATTCGTCATGAAATTATTTCATGCAAAAAAAAGCTATAGATAAGAGATCTGAAAAAAATTAAAGTCTGTTCAATTTTGCAGTTTTCCTTTTTTTCTTTTCTACATTAACCTTATTCCCAAAGTACAACAATATTTTTTTATTTAAAAATTCATAATTAAGCTGACGATTAAAAGTGTTTTTATTTGGTCATAAAATATCTCGTTTATAATCCGGGAGTAAATTCATGCGAACATGCAGCTGAAATGTGAAAAAGTACGCAATTAAAATGAATGTCCCTGTCTGGTACCCCTGTAACATCGATTGTTGACATCAGAGTTATCTCTCCTATTTTTATTTATAGAAAATACAAATAATCTTGACTATCGTTCTTACACATTCTTGCTAGATTTGTAGAAAACGTGGAAGATGTATGTTTAGTTTCAACATTTGTACAAATAATTCAACAACAGTTTAAACAGTATGCACTGATGAATCAATGTTTACGTGTGATCGACGCGATCGCGATGTATATTTGAAAATGGTGGAGCGGATCTAAAAGAAGTAGGAAGACAATTTTCCTTTGCAATTTTTTTTTACGATATACCCTGTCTAAGATGTATTCTAAAAATGGTATAAATATGTAAATAAAATTTATCTAGAGTATAAAGGTTCATTATCCTATCAGAAAACACCTTGTCTACAGCTTCTATACATTTACGCATGTAGGAAAATTTGGTATTATTAGAGACGTATTTAATAATGTTTGTTAAGAAACCAGTTCTAAATGTTTTTATTTACATCTTTTAAAAATCAATGGATTAGGAGATTCAGATATTGATTAAATTAATTTGTAAATGAAAATAAATTCCACCTGTTGGAAACAGCGATAAAAACTCTGGATGCGTCAAACGTCAAAACACGTGGTTAAAAAAAAATCTGCGTCGAAGTTCACCGTCATTCTGCAACGTCACATCTTTATGACGTTATTTCTCTGTTTTAGCAGAACTGCCATAAGGACCCTTTTGTCATGGGCGCAATCATATATGAAAAGGTCTTATACACTGTAACGTTAAAATATTAAATCTTAAATATCATCTTGCCTCACCTCAACATCTTAAAATGGCTTCCCTGATAATTCCGTACATCACAATTTACTTCCTTGTCTTCGTTCTAAAGTTTTACCTGTTACCAGGTCACGTGATTTAAAAACCTGAAATATTTATATCCACAGGAGTTCGCGTACCTATCAATTTTAAGGGGGATGTACGGCCACTTTAAGTGCAGTGAGAGCAAAATGTAAACATTTCTTCAAATGGCTAAAATACATTATATTTTGATCAAATTTTAAGTCTTTTTGATAAAGATACAATAAATATGCATAACCGAATGCATGTTGTGCATATATAATGTATACTTTTGCAGAAAAGTGCTTTTGATATGCTCCTTAGAACTGCGCAGCTACAGAATTCAGCAGAGCCTTAAAAAATCCAAAAAAATATGCCAACTGTGCATTAATGTTTTCTCTACACCCATTTGTTGAGAAAATGTCTAAATTTTGCACTTTTAAATGATAATTTCAAGTTCAAAACAAGGTACCATTGTCTTCAAAAAGAGTGTAAAGAACCATGAAAGTAGTTCATGGATAGCAGCACGTGGTCTATTTTTAGCACATAATCTTGTTTTCCAGACCTCTTTTTAATATGGAGGGGCATAACAATCTTTAAATGTAGAAGATAATTACATTTGCAAAATATTTCAAATAATATGAACACTTTTAAAAGAGGAAAGGTGTTATATAGTGTGGCTTGAAGTAATTTATTTAGTATTATTATCAAACAGTTGTTATATAGTTTACGTATTGATATAAAAAATTTAAACTCTTTGATTCCAGATAAGGAAAAATGAGCACCATCAAAGTTAAAAATTAAGAGTTTGTAAGTTTGCCACAGATAAATTATATTATCTATTAAAATTTAATTATCTACAATAAAACACAAAGAAATAAGACACATAAAATTGATACGAATGACCTTGTTTTAGTACCTACTAGTACGAAGCGTTATCAAAAATTTTGCGAAATATCTCTATATCTACAAAACCACAGTTCAGATTAGATAGCCAAACACAAGTTCTATAAAAAGCATATGCTGAAGTTTTGATCCTTGTTTGTGATGTCACAATCTGAAAATGACGTCATTATTCATGTACTTTTGACGAAAAATGGTTGTCTCAGTGGAACTCGTGGCACATGTATATCTTAGAAATGCCTTTGAAGTAGCTTATAAGAATTTGTTCATGTGAAGCAGTTTATTAACTATAAATTCAATCAATGATTGGATATCGTTTTAGTGAAGGAAGGCAGATAATTAAATATGATACTTGTTATGTTGCCCGGTGAAAGCATATAAACTATACCATTTTACTGCATAAGAATATAAAAGAATGTGCAAGAATACGTGATATTCATTGATGAAGACATTTATAGTACAATTTTGGTGAAATCCAACGTTAAATCGATAGTTTCTTTGTTATTTGCTTGTGCTATGTGTAATCAGTGTGACTTTAGTTCACGCACATACATTCTATGTTGTTGATCCGTGCCTGTTACCTCTATGTGATTTCGATTCTGCCTTTGTCTTTGCCATCTTGTATCAAAATGTCTGAAACATCTGATATACTAAAAGAGAGCCACTCTGTAATTTACGGCAAGCCAGAGTCGGAATGTGACAATGCTAAGGAGCTAGATAATCAAATCACATTATCCTCTATACACACCCTATTGACCCAAATGAACTGTAAATTAACGGACATCCAACACAGGAGTGATTCACTTGAATCCAGACTCAGTGCTATTGAAAATAAAATGGCCTCTTTTAATGAATTACAAGGGTCTGTGAATATGCTAAAATCGCAAGTATCAAAACTTGATGAAAGAGTGACAAGTGTGAAGAATGATGTTCAAAACTTTGACACAGACATGAAAGCACTGGGAAATGTCTTCGATTCAGTCAAAGATGCAACTGAGGCGAACAAGAATCAAATTGTGAGCAATGTGAAAGCTACAGAGCAGTGTATACGTACCCAAAAACAAACAGAAAATGTGTTAAAAGCTGTGACAGATGCTAACGAGACTCTACAAAACTCGGTTACAGACCTCAAAATGCGCTCAATGCGAGACAATCTTATTTTCTCAGGAATACCAGAACGGAGATTCGAGGATACTGAAGCTGTTCTTCAAGATTTTATTCAAAGAAAATATAGAATAAATTACGAAATCTCATTTGAACGCGTACATAGAATGGGAAAATGGAGCGAGTTCAGCGAACACCCAAGAAATATTGTCGCAAAATTTACGTTTTACAAAGACAGAGAATACATCCGCAGCCGAGCACCGCAAAAACTAAAACACAGTAATGTTTGGGTAAATGAGCAATTCCCTCCAGAGATTGAGGAAAAAAGAAGGAAACTCTATCCGGTTCTACGGCAAGCATTGAAAGATCATAAGCGCGCCAAGCTTGTGAGAGACACGCTGTACATCGACGGTAAGGAATACATACCATCAGCTGGATCCGCGCACAGCGCACCTGTTCAATCTTTACCCACCTGGAATTCGACCTCGAGTTACCAACCGATGGATCAACAGAGCACGCCGCAAAATACCGACCGCCGGGCACTAAAACGACAGCGACAGGGATCTACACCTGAGCAGGCATAGGAAACCGCGGGAGAACAAACTGATAGGGATAAACCCCTGAATATTTTATCCTTAAATGTATGTGGACTTAAACAACGACTTTATTATCCAGAGTTTTACGATTTCATCTCTAAGTATGACATAATCGGACTTTCAGAAACTAAAACCGATGATTCGGACAATATACAGATAACCGGCTACACAGTTTTCATGAAAAATAGACATAAATTATCAAATAGAAGATCTGGTGGGTTAGTTATAGCAGTTCGAGACGATATTATAAAACATGTAAATATTTTGAAAACAGATTGTAAATTCATTTTTTGGTTCAAACTTAGCAAATTTCTACTTAATACTTGCGAAGATGTCTTATGTGGAGTTGTGTACATTCCACCAGAAGGGAGTAAATATTCTTCTCCCGACTGTTTTTTAGAAATAGAGCAAGAAATTTTAAACATGGCAAATAACTGTAAATATGTATGCTTATTTGGAGATTTCAATGCTAGAGTTGGTAAATTACACGACTATTGTACTTCTGACGAATTTTTGACACAGGTAACTCATAGCCCGATTCATTCAGAGAATGCTCTTCGATGTTCGATATTTAATGACCATCAGATTCCTTTAGAAAGAGTTGTACAAGATTGCACTGTAAATAATTATGGACATAAATTTGTTGACTTTTGTAAAAAATAATGACTTGTATATTGTGAATAGCCGTGTAGGCAGAGATAAAAATACAGGTAGTGTCACATGTCAGAATAGCAGCACTGTTGATTATGTTGTAGCCAGTGCAAATATTTTTGAAATTGTGGAAAATTTTGAAATTATTGATTTTTGTAACCTATTTTCAGATGTACATAATCCAATAACTTTTTCGTTCACCAATTGTAACAAAGAGGTCAAAAGTTGTAGAACAGGTAAAAATCAACCAAGTGTAAAATTATGGTGTGCGGACAAAGCAGGCGATTTTCGTAGCAATATTGAAGTGAGTTCTGTATTTGCCATAGAAAATGATCTAGATAGACTATCTAATAATATTAAAAGTATCTGCAGGGATGATGTTACGAAAATAGCGAAAAACATTTGTGAAGTATTTGTTAATTCAGCTAAAGAAACGTTTGGTATGAAAAAAAATATAGAAAACCCTTCAATGGATAATAAAAAGCGTAACAAACCCTGGTTTAACCAGGAATGTAAAACAGCAAGGAGAAAATTCCATTTAGCAAAGCGAATTTACAATAGAAATAAAACAATTGAAAACAAAGGTGACCTAAAATCAACTAGTAAACAATACAAGAAAACAATGGATAACTGCTTGAAGGGTTACAGAAATAAATTAACTCAAAAACTGGCCCATTTACGTTCAAAAAACCCGAAAGATTATTGGAGAATTTTAAATGCATCAAGTCAAGATAAAAAATGCGCTGTTGAAATCCAAGATATGTTTCTATTTTTAAAAGAAATGAATGAAGGCAATACTAATGATGCTAACGATGACGAAAATTACAACTTTAGATTAGATGATACAAATGATAACTCAGACCATGTAGACAGTATTATCAATTGTGAAATTGTCGAAGAAGAAATAATAGCGGCTGTTCAGAATCTTAAGAATGGTAAAGCCGTAGGGTATGATAACATTCTAAATGAACATATTTCTACAACATTGTCAACGTTTTTACCATTGTATAAGAAGTTTTTTAATATAATTTTTGATAGTGGTTTCGTTCCAGATGAATGGTTAATTGGTATTGTTAGACCGATATATAAGAATAAGGGCGACCCAACCCAGCCTGAAAATTATCGTCCTATATCTTTGCTAAGCTGCCTAGGCAAACTTTTTACCCGCATATTGGCGAGTAGACTAGAAATGTATGCAAACGAAATTAACTTACTAAATAATAATCAAGCAGGTTTTAGGAAGAATTACTCAACATTAGACCATATTTTAACTCTGCAATTTCTATCTGATATCCTTATGAAAAGAAAAAAGAAACTTTTTTGTGCATCTATTGATTTTAAACAGGCATTCGATACTGTATGGAGAAACGGTCTGTGGAATAAGCTATTCAGAAATTGTATTAACGGAAAATGTTTTAATTATATAAGGAATATGTACATGGGAATTAAGTCTTTAGTGAAACAAAATGGAATGTCCTCGGGATTTTTTGAATGTAATGTCGGGGTAAGACAAGGCGAAAATCTGTCACCTTTTTTATTTTCCTTGTACATAAACGATCTTGAAGAATTTTTGGTAGAAAAAGACATAGTCGGATTACAAACTATTAGTAAAGAAATTGAAGATGAATTATTACTTCATTTAAAACTTTTGATTTTATTTTATGCTGATGACACTGTTATATTGGCAGAATCTGCTGATGATTTACAAAATGCACTGAATGAATTCCATACTTATTGTACTCAATGGAAACTTAATGTGAATGTGGATAAGACAAAAGTCTTGGTTTTCTCCAAAGGGCCAATGTTAAAGAGGGAATTTTATTACAATACCCAATATATTGAAAATGTAAAAGAATTTAAATATCTAGGAATTGTATTATCAAGAACAGGTTCATACTGTAAAGCGAAGAAACATCCTTGTGAGCAAGCACAGAAAGCAATGTACGGGGTGATAAGAAAAATTAGACAATTTAATTTACCGATTGAATGTCAGCTTGACTTGTTTGATAAAGTAGTCACACCCATTTTACTCTACGGATGTGAGATATGGGGCTATGAAAATATGGATATTATTGAACGGGTCCATTTAAAATTCTTAAAAACTATATTTAATTTGAAAAGTTCTACACCAAATTATATGATTTACGGAGAAACTGGAAGATTCCCTTTGTACATCAATGTTTTTACGAGAATGACTACATACTGGTCAAAGATGTTTACATGTACAGAAGATAAAATTGTCAATATTGTGTACAAGTATATGTATAACCAATTAAGTAATGATGGTATTAAATGTCAATGGATTGAATGTATTCAAAAGATTCTAAATAATTGTGGACTTTCATTTATATGGAATGAGCAAGGTGTGGTCAGTGCTAAATGGTTAAGTGCTATTGTAAATCAGAATTTAAAAGACCAGTTCATTCAGAAATGGTCAAATGATATAAATAGTTCTTCCAAAGGCCAGATTTACAAAATTTTTAAAACCAATTTTGGATTTGAAAGCTATATTAAAAATTTACACCCAAAACAAAGAAAGTTATTGATGAAAATGCGTACCTCAAATCATCATCTACCTGTAGAAATAGGGAGATGGTGTGGCACCCCATTAAATGAAAGAGTATGTTTACTTTGTAACAATGGAAAGATAGGTGATGAATACCACTACATTTTAGAGTGTACAGCTTTTTCAGATATAAGAAAAAAAATTTTACACAAAAGTTACTGCACCAGACCAAATGTTTTCAAGTTTTATGAACTCATGACCAATTCAAATATACAATCTTTAAAAAAAAACTATGTACATTTATTTTAAAAATATTTGAGACTGTCTGTCCTTCTTAGCTGTCCTCCTGGTGTTTTCTTTTTGCATATACATTATTAATACATGTACTTTAAGTACATCCTCTCTACATGCAGTTGTGAAACATTTACTTATGTATATATTTATATGTATATATATTTATATGTGTGTATATTTATACTAAATGTACCTCTGTCGACTTTATAGACACTGTATATACTCTATGTTCCTCATGTACCATGTTGTATGGTTTGAGAGAATAAACTGATTGACTGATTGATTGAAAGCAAGTTTGAAAAGGGATGTGTTTTTAATAGAGCAATATGCTATCAAAGACCTTCAATTAAAATTTTACACTTTGAAAAATACTTGAATATTTCAACAATAGTATAAATATCAAATACCTTAGATATTGTTTACTTTTTGATCACCCCTCGTATAATGTGTCAAATAAACATGCATTTATAATTTTCATTACAGAGGAGCAACAGTTCAAAAGGCATGGAATCATTCAGAGTGGGTTAGGAGATTTAATGAATAATTTTTTTTTCTATTTGCCCATATTTTCAAAATTACAATTGTACAAAGTAAAGAGAAAGAATCAACCTATAAACATCTTTAAAATGATGTTTGGTGGTCCTCCCAACTCAGGGAAAAATTATTGGGTCCGTATTTATAGGTGAGAAAAAAATCCTTAAAATGTAAACAGAATTGTTGACGGAAGAAAAAGAAAAAAAAAATATCGTGTAATGGAATGTTAAAAAAATGAGTCGGGCCATTTCTAGGCAGTAGATCGGGAGAGAGGGCAACCAAATATTTTTATAACAAGTGGTATTATAAGGCTAGTACATATTCCATCACATACTTAGTAATGCAATTTTTAAAATCTTTGACACTATTTTGAAAAACAAACATAGGATTTTCGGGGGAGGGGGGGGGTACATGTAGCACTCACTTTTTTGCGATGATAGACATAGCATATATGCAATGAACCTTTCTTTGCAAACATTGTGCTCGCCTCTAAATTTCATAGAAACAACTTATTATATTTTATCAAGCTTCGTATATTCAATGAGCGAGAGCTTACAACGTTGTCAACATAATGAGACATGATGCGTTTTTGTATCCAAACATTACTCCATACAATGTGTGGGTCATTGCAAACATTCTAGCTATTTATGTGAGGTGCCTGAAGGATATCCTATAACTGCCTATTTTTTCTATCTAACTTCTAAACAAAATAGACATATGTACAAACTTTTCGAATGTAATACATGTAATTACAATTTATTTTTCATGCACTGCATATTGTTTAACATTTTCAAATTAAATGCTAAGCATCCTCCTTGCAGTGCCCCATTTGAAAATAACTTCTATCGCCACAGAAAAAAGACCCAACGTAAACACATATGTTTAGGACATTTTTATCTTTTTTTCTTGAGTTTTAAAGAAACCAATAAATTATCAAGACTTGTTCCATATAAATTAAATATAATCATGGTTATAAACGGATTTATCCACAACAGATATATGCACATGTCAACCATGTGCTTAGTGGAATAATATTATCGAGGAATTTCGAGTTGTTAACAGAACAGTTTTTCCCGATTTGCTGGAGTGAGGTTAAAATCGCGTTTTTTCATTAATCAGACGGTACGATGCAACAAATAAAAGTAGTAAGTAATGTAACCTAATGATTATTACTTAGTAATTTCTTGTCTTGATGTTATTATGGTCGCATTTATTCTAAAATCATTGTTATTCAAACTCTGTGTGACAGAGGAATGGCGGACCAAAATAAACACATGGCCTCAGGAAGACACCCATATGAAAAATCAAATTTTCAAGAATTATGGATAATGACAAGAAAAAAACGAAACAAATGGTTGTAGCCATATTATCAATGAATCAAACTAACTCCATTTTCAATGCATTTTTCATTTCACGAATGCTGTAGCTGCGCAGTTCTAATATGATTAATTTTCTTCTAATTAAGACCAAATAAACTTAATTGTTTACTAATTTTGGTCTCTAACAGTAGGTAATTAGTGCATTAGCACTTTGAGTAACTTTGGGCTAGTTTAGTAGAGTATTAAGCGCATTCTTGGTATTTCTTAGTTTACACCAGACTAGATCCAATATGGCTTGTACATCCCCCTTAAGGAAATTTCAGGAAATAAAAAAATACGAAATACCTATAATAATGTGTTCTTATTATAGGTATTACGTATTTTTTTATTTCCTGAAATTTTCGGTAAAATTGATAGGTACGCGAACTCATGTATTTATATCGGACGTAGATTTAAATGAAGGGGTTGAACTAACTATTATTGTATGGTTCTTAAACCTAAGCAATTGAAGTTTAGATTCATCCTATCTCCCTCTCCAGCTGTGTGTCCGTAATATTTTTGTCTGTAAGGAAAATCTTGGAAATATTTTTATCTCTAAAATCTTTTAGAAG
This sequence comes from Saccostrea glomerata, assembly GCA_003671525.1. Lineage (NCBI taxonomy): Eukaryota > Metazoa > Mollusca > Bivalvia > Ostreida > Ostreidae > Saccostrea > Saccostrea glomerata. Next base: position 192,937 of record PRKT01000371.1, on the reverse strand, counting down.
AAAATATTTATTATGCATTATTTTATGCGAACTAGTGCACCTGCGGTATTTTCGGGTCATTTTTACTAAGTTTTTACAAAGGATGACTGCACTTAAGAATATGCAAAATTGGCGACAAAATACACAAAAAAGAGCATTTTTTTAAATTGCAACATCTTATCTATGAATTAATGTTATATTACATTTTATAATCTAATCTGAGTAAATTTCGATCTATTTTGGGAAAACAAGTTCGATTCGTATATATTTTACAGATTTATATATCAAATATTTCTTCATCTGCAATATAAGATAAAACACTAACTTAAAGCCTTTATTGTGCAACGAAACAAAAAAAAAAAAGCAAAACCAAGGGCTTTTTATAAATCTTTATACATGTATAAAAAAGGGAAAATAAGTAGTTTCTGGTTGGTTATCAGTCATGGCACATTTATTTTAAGCATTATAATCTTTGTGCAATTTCAAAAGTCTGAAACGCCCAGATCCTAGCTTCTTCAGCCTGACCTTGAGTCAATTTTGTGTAAAAAAATATGTTTTAAGGTCAACATAAACCTTTTTGAGAAACAGTATGTACTAATGAATTTATCACAATATAATTTTAAAGTTGTTAAGATTATCTTCTTTACTCCTTGACATCAATCAGCAAAACTGCTGGTATGATTGTAATTAGCATTGAATCCTTTACCAAAATTGTAATATTTCTGGCCCCAGGGTCAGGGGTTTTGGTGTTTAGGACGGGTCTCATATGATCTTATGGTAAAAAGGAATTTATTCTTTGAAAACATTCTCCTCTGCTCCTGAGCATTATGAAAATAAACTAGATGCATAGTTATGATAAAGAAGATTGCCTTTACGAGATTGTGATTTTAAAGGCCCCGAGATCAACATATAAATATTTCTAGAAATCAAACATGTCCTTATGTATGTATGCATATAAACATCACAATTTAGAGGTAAGCAGGTTAGTGAATAATTTTGCATAAACTCTATAATTAAAATTCGAAATTCTCTAATCATTACTTGAAAAAAAAGTGTACATTCAACATGTTCAATGTATTCTGCTTTTGACTGTTGACTTTAAATTATTCAAAATTCAATTTCCACTGTTATCATGTACTTGTAAAAGTAGTATAGAGTTTAACAGTTTAAATGTTTGACTATTATGAATTACGAAGATTGATTTCTTTAATCATTGTCTGGGCATACATGTATACTACATGTTGATTGTTAACCTTGTTATGATTTCTACAGAGATGAAGCCGGTGTAGATACAGAGGAGGACTTCCTGCCCAGCCCCATGGCCCGCTATCGTCAGCTTCTCTTTGCCGCCCTCAAATTCGGTCTGGCCAAGCTGACCTCACTGGGCATAGAATACCAGGACTGTTGAAATCAGGTGCATATCTTCTACAGCTATATTTGTTTAATGCAGAGCCCCTTGGACCCATAATAGTATTAAATACCTCCCTAGAAAGTCTTCATAAAAAGTAGAATTTAACATGTTTTGATCTATGGGTATGGGTGTTCATAGGCAATTTACATGTACTTCTAGACATAATTTCTTAGGTTATTTAAAGATAGATTAGAATCGAGTAATTAATACGTATACATTTAAAAAAAACATATTTTAATTCAGGGATGTAATTTTATGGGTAAGGGTGAACCTCCAAATACACAAATAACAGACCCCACAAACATTTTACAGAATGAATAACCATTCCATGCTGTTACAGGTGCTGCAGCAGTTTATCTTATTTCACGGAGAAGTTTTCCACGGAATTCTACGAGACAGACAGCCCAGTTTAAGTCTCCCAGCTCTACGTGAACTAGCTCTAACTACAGCGGTACTAACACGAGCTAACTTTAGAGGTTAATACATGTGCTGTTATGTTTGTGCATTTGTGGAAGCAGATTCTGTTCATTATGAAATTTTCACTGGTAACATTTTTATCACAAGTTTCCTTAAAAATTGTTCAAACTATGTATGTATCTTCGTTTCTAATGTTCTACAAAACAGGCATTCCAGATGCAGAATTTGATGACCTTGACCCAGCTGGAATAGAGTTGAAAGGTCAAAGGTCAGGATTGAGAGACAAATGTTGGCATTTATGCCAAAGTACATGTACTGTATATCTGAGAAAGTCAACAAACAACTCAAGTTACTGGAGTCTGACGAGTCGACTCGCGGGAAGGACTTAAGTTCGGAACTTGCGGTGTATTTTTAGAAGTGTCCTCCAATGTAACCTCCTATTGTCGAGCTGTCATCTCAGCCTCAGGTAAAGCAACAAATTTAAGGTATCTTGTCAGATTGATCAATTAAGTGTTGATAAACCTGTCAGAGCTGCAAAAAGAAAAAAAAAAAGATTTGAAGTTATAAATCCTACACTTTAAATTTACATGTGTAAGCAGAGTTCTTGAAATCTTTTGTTCCTGTCGGCAAAACCGATAAAAACAACCGAGGACCGTAATTATAATTGTTGACAGAAGATCGTGCGACAATCCGACCAAATTTTGTACGAATTCCCCAGGGGCGGATGCAGCCATTTTTGAAAGGGGGGGGGGGGGGCCNNGGGGGGGGGGGGGGGGGTCCAGGCTTGTGTCCCTCTAACCCCACCCCCTTTCACTCATACACACTCTCAAGCAAAGATTCACACAAACGTATGGAAAGATCTAAGTTTGTGGTAAATAATAACTTTGTTTACGTCCCTTTTTTCTTTGATAAGGTACCCCCCAGTCCGAATAAAAAAAAAACAAAAACGTTTCAGAAACTACAGTACAGCCTTGGAATTGATGGATTTACAGCATTTCCGAAGAGTACAAAGAATTCTCGTTTAGGGGGTGGGGTGCGGGTAGGGTTTAAAGCAAAGCATATATAACAGGTTATATTAGTTCCTTCAAAAGATATGATTTAAAAAACGGTACATATATAGCCAACACGGCCAAAGATAGCGAAAATATCAAATTAAATCTCACATGTTACTTATCGTATATGAGATATATAAAAATAAGTAGACTATTTTCTACCATTCTCTCATAAAAAAAGTGAAGGTGAATGGAGGAACTAAATGTGTGAGAATCTATCTATTCAATACATAAGTAAAACGTACAAATATTTATTCTCGGCAAACGTTTATCCTCTCTTTTTCTCTCTCTCACCAATTGGCAAAAAATAAAGGGGGTTCCAACCCCGGAACCCCCCTCTGGATCCGCCAATGAATTCCCTATAATCGACCAATCGTAATCTTTCAAACACTTTTCTGTATCTTTTAATGACTTGTTCAATGAAAGCAATTGCCTAATTAAACTATGATTGGTAAACTAGTTTGTTGACGGCACTAAGGTAAGAAAGGTGAGAAAATCGAACTAGATTAAAAACTTATGAAGAAAATGGACCCCTACGAGAATTCAAAGAAAGTTGTTATACGATGATTTACTCAGCATGAAGTGTGCAGTGTTTATTGACGCAAGGTGCACAATCATGACAATTTATTGATATTAAAATTCAAATACATTTTTCATCTTTTTCTTGAATTTTTTTTTTGACTGAAAGAAATCTGTCTGGACCGACAAACCTCACATGACAGTCAGTCCAAATGACTGACAGCGAAAAAAAGATTTCAAGAACTCTGTGTAAGGGGCCAAAATTTATGCTGTTGACTTAAGTGTCAGGAGCAGATACATTTATAAACATTATATACTGCCGGGCATAAATGATCATTTTGCAAAAATTATAAAATGTTGGGGACGAATAATTACTGTGTCAGGGGATAAATCATCGAAAAAGGCAGATAATTGTATTGTAAACTTTATTCTTTATCAGAAGCATTTACCATATTGTAATGCTAAGTTATATGAGGAAAACATTGTAACTTTTTTTGTTGTCAAAGTTTTTTTTATCAATTTGTAGGTCCAACCTCACAGTTTTCTCGATTTCTGTTCCGACCGAGTCTGGAGGAAGCCCTTGCTAGAGATCTAGGAAGTACTGACGGTAAGTTATTTATAGCACGGGAGGTCAGAGGTCAATAAACTATTGAATAAAGCAATAATAAATCTGCTTCCAAAATATATATTGAAAGTTATGGGCTTGCAGCAGTCTGTTTGTCATTTTGTTTGTCCATCAATTTTTACAGGATTTGTGATTGTCCTATTCAGTTCAAATGTTGGTATGTAAACTTTTTATTCTATTAGGTAAAAGGACAAATTATGATACCAGAGTTGATAATGTATGCCATCCAGTTAGGAGCCAGGCAGGGATGGGGTTGATTACTTTTAAAAGTAATCGATTAAATTACAATTACTTTAGATTTTAAAAGTACCGGTAATCGATTACAAGCTGATTACAGACATTTTTTTTAAAGTAATCAATTATATCTGATTACTTTTCATTCATGTAATCATGATTACTTATGATTACTTTAAATTACATTAATTATTTGGGGGGTTTAATGTTCAAGAAGAACAGGATCTTTTTAATTCAGTCTTCTATTTTTAAGTATTATTGATATTTTAGGTATATATAAGGTAGAATCCAGAAAAGTTTGGTGGTAAATTTCTTAATATAGATGCATAAGATATCAAGTTCATGATGTCTATCTTAAGTACAAGTAAATGTGTTATTTTTGAGATAGAAATAAGAAGAACTTATTTATCAAACTGGACATAATTATATTTATGCATAAAGGGATTCGACAGAGAACTGTTACACAAGTACCCCGGTAATTGACATTCTTGATGAGTGATGAGCTTTAATTTTAAGCTGCCAATTACTAGATGTTTTTACAAGAATTACAAGAATACTTTGACTGGGCAAGCATGGATAGTTCAATAATTGTAAGTAAATTCCGGAAATGAAAAGAGAATAATATCGGAAATGAAAACAAAAAATGTCGAAAATGAAATTTAAAAAAATGTCGGAAATGCTATGCATATTTCCGGAAATGTGATGCACCGTTATAACCTAAGCCGACCCAACTTTAGTATACCAGTGTTTTATTACTAATTAATTCACATATCTTTTTATGTACACAGAAAATCAAACAAAGTGATTTTTAGAATTCAAATAAGGGAATATTTGATATTAATAAAAAACATGTTTATTAAAAATATTTTATAGAGAAAACAAAATGTTGCATTTCACATAATTGTTAATTGGTTGAAAACCAAAAAAAATTTTTAAATGATTCTGAAGTAATTTTCTTCCAATCAATTATATATATCAAGTCAAAATATAGAAGAAGCATTTTGAAATTACTACTGAATAAAGCTAGGAACTGATAGAATTTACTCATTGTCTGGACAATGGACCTGATTATAAGCATTTCTGGAAGCATTAGAAGAAGACCGGTGCCAGACAACTCACCGACAGACAGGTCACGGACAAAAGTGAAATTCACCGACGTGTCAAATTCGTCGAATGGAAAATTCACCGACAATATTGTCGGTGAGTAGAAATTCATATAATAATTGGTATATGTTGTGTTAATTATTCATATATAATAAACATGATCAAAGATGAATAAAAAAAAAACATGTTTTTTTTTGTCTTTTTGTATATCCATCATTGTTGGTCTAGCACATACAGATAACTTCTCGTGAATCCGAGCAAGGTCATGGGTCGGCAATATTGAAAAGTTTTTGATTAAATGAAAAATAAAGATTTGAAATGAGTAAAAACGATTATTCACATATATGATTTTCTCTAAATATTTGTTAAATTTCCCCGTTTTATGTATTCGGTTGACGAGTGTCTGTCGATGCCCCTACTTTCGATGACTTTTCGTATCGGCGAGTATTATAGTGTCGGAGAAAAAAGTGTCGGCGAGTTGTCGTTCGGTGAGTTGTCTTTCGGTCACCTGTCATAGACCCGAAAAAGACACCTAACCAAAAATAGCTTATAATTTGTTAAGGGGATGAAGGACCTTTAGCTGAAAAAATACCTGTCATTCAATTTTTTTTTCATATTTTGTATATCTCTTATTTAGAATGTCCCACATACCTTAAAGCAGATATATCAATAGGTTTCTAAATTTATTTCTGAGATATTGAGTGACAAATACTATGCCCCACAGTGTCTGAGTGAAATTTTTATTCTCCGTGTTTCTGGGCCCATTACTCGGTCCATAATGGAATTTTTTCAGCATAGATAAAAAATATGTCAGCGAACATGTGTCTTTTAAGATATTTTAGAGTATGAATAGGGTTAAAAATTCGAAAAAGCAAGATCTTTTGTCACACCGCATCTGGAGACGGAAAATTACGTTCTTTTTATGACAACTTAATTGACAAAAAAATTGATCTACAAAAAATCCATCATTCAATATTTGAAAAATTACGTCGAAATGCAAGTTCGTCATGTTATTGATTTAGCGGAGCGGATAGTGGGGAAAATATTTCACTTGCGGATACAAGCACCAAATTTTGCATGAAGGTTCTTTAACTATTACTTTAATAAAAAATATCGTTGGCCACTCAAGTTTCGGCCATTTTCAAGATGGCCGCCACTTATTTCAAAATGGCGCTTTTTTTCATAATTTTTCCTAATATTTTCATCCTTCCTCGGTAATACTTTTATTTCTTTTAAAATAATAAAAGGGAACTTGGTACATGATATAATTCGAGCTCAATTTTATATATACAAACACTGTGCATGCGCTTAAATACAAACAAAATCTGTTTTAAGACATGCCTGAATTAATCATCTGAAACGTGTATAGCTGCATAAAGCAATGTAAGGTAATCCGGACCTGAAGCAGTTGAAGTTGTATTACACCAACATTTTAATAGTTCTTGACATGATTCACAATTGCTGGCAAGAATGTACAGTGTAGGACACAACATCCACGTTTTTTTTACTCAACCCTAATTGGAAGGTGAGGGTAAAGTTAGCCACTTGCATACTAGTAGTGACTGACCTCATGAATGACCATCATACAATCCAGCTTTCCAGATCTGCTTTACAAGAGCAGCTCTTTAGGGAGGGGATCAAGGCAAGCGTCATTAATGCTATTCGCATTGCTGATTGTACATGATGACAACAAATTCTTCCAGTGCATTAATTAAAGGTTTGGCAAGGGGTGCTTCAAAATTTGATTTGAATATTTCTTTGGCGTTCTCAATTATATATTCATAACCTGTCATGCTGTCTTTTTACATTTCCAAACAAAGGCCGACACTGTATCACTACCCGTGAATGCATGAAAGAATGGTAATGCATTTGATATGGTTCCAGTGATTTAACAACATCATAAATTGTTATTCATCTCAAATCCTTGCCCTTTCAATATGTCATTCATTACTGATCCACATTTAATTCATCAAAAGAGTTACACAACAACGTCCATATCCGAACAAACCATGTAGATTGATCTGTGTTGCTACTACCCGGTGCTGCATTTTTTGCATTAAGGAACATACGGGTGTCAGCTTCCCATATCCGAACAAACCATGTAGATTGATCTGTGCTGCTACTACCCGGTGCTGCATTTTTTGCATGAAGGAACATACGGGTGTCAGCTTCTTCATGTTTGCAAAGCCGTATAAAGTTGGTATCTATAGCTTTGCTTAAATTGACATTTTTTTCCCTTTACTACAATGATAGTTGCCTCTGTAATCGTGAATATAATTCTGCCTGCTAACCCCCCCCCCCCCAATTCAATTTTATTCTTGTCACACTGAAAGAAAGTGTTCCATGACTTTGGTGGTCAAGTGTTCTTAGTTTCCTTTCGTCCAGACCCATGCCACATTCCTTTTCAGTTTCTGTCTTAAAACTATCCTTTTTCTGAACACGGAAGATAGTGTCTACCCTCAAATTACCTTTTCCAAGAGAATTAATGTGAAGAAGGTTAATGACATTGGCATATTTGTTAAAATTTCAGGTTGTTTAGAATTGACTAATGATGCACTGTCAATTACAAAAGCTGTTTCAATGATATAACTAACAATCGTCTGTCAGTACATTATTTGGCAACTCTTTCCGTGCTTCCAAAATAGGCATCAATTGAAATTTAAAACATTATTAAAAACATTTTGTGAAAAAGAGAGAGAGGTGTCCTGGTTTTCATGATCAGAAAATTCTTGTACATCGCATTGCCTACTGTGACAGAAAATTAATAACAGAAAAACTGCTATAGTCATCTTCAAAATTTGCCAACTTTGACGAATCAGAATTTTGTTTTGGATTGAATATGCGAAATTTATCCTTCTGAACAAGTTCATAAAACCTTGACTATCACCTTCAGATACTCTTAAAAGGACTACCCAATATTGTTCTTTCCCAGTGTATCCTTTTTTTAATATATAATCCTGCAGTTTCATCAGTTTCGACAACAACTATAAAAGTCCTGCACTTTCAGTTTCGACAACAACTATAAAGATCAAGCAACTCTTCCTCAAACGGATTTCCGAGTTCCAAAATTATACATGTAGGCATAGCCCAATTACTTGTGAAAAAAAACTTTCTTGAGCAGCATGATTTTCTACGTGATGTTTTTCTTCTTCTCTTGAACATTTCAACATATTCATTTGAACTCTCTAGGAAGTTTGCTGATTTCTGGACCAGCTACCAGGATCTTCCGCTAACAATCATCTGATCTTCTGTTACATGTAAACACTACTTTTTACAAATAGCAATATTATGCTCAAGGGCTTGACCAATGGCAAAGTTTGAAAACTATTATTTTTTCTAAGTAAATATCTCTTTTAATTTAACACTTAACATATGTCCGAGTGCTTTGAGATTGCACCCAAAGGTGAAATGGTACCCATCGAACATATTTGATGTGATCAACGGCAATTACTAGCATTCTTTGTAAAGCGTAACCTCTGATTCTCTGCAAGACCTTACAAAGTAAAGAGAACGAGTTCCAACAGTATTCTTTACCAAAATTTAAATTGTGAAATCTTTTTTTTTTGTTTTGAACTTCAAGAAAAATAGATCATCTATTTCAATTTCATCACAATTATTGAGTTCCTTTGCATTTTTTGCAGACAGCTGGCAGTAATTTGACTATCTTGTCTTGTTTTAGCAAGATTTAAAAAATGCTAGGAAAGACTCAGCAGTTCCAGAATTCTGCAGAACTTCAGTCTTCTGCTTAAATCAATGCAGTCATCCAGCCACTTCCTTTCAACAAATCACCAAGCAGTTTTTAAGCTGCCATTTCAATATGGAATCCATTGAACATATTGACAACATATCTATCTTAAACCATAAATTTCCAGTCATTCTCTTCGTATCTGTTAGTTACAAGTGGCTTCTTTAACCATCAAAGGCGTTTGTCTTGGATTTTAAAAGGATGGTGCTGACTTCACAGTCCATGGCATTCTTCATTGTGGATAGCGAATGGTTACTAGTTGTTTTATGTTATAAATACCACATTAATTCATTTCCTTTTTTAACGCTCCTTAAAGGATTATTTCATACATTAAAATTAAAGGTTGTTTGAAAGAATATTTCACTCAGTGCTATTTTATGTTCTCCAAAGGATTATTTCATTTATTGAGATTTCACGTGCGTTGGTTAAGTTTTTAACTCCATGATATCTTATGTTTCTTGAGGAATTATTTTACTTATTGAGGGCTTTTAAATACAAAATTTTACTTGGGATTCAGACCCAAGATAGTGAGGGAACGCCTGCAAGGCTTTTTGTAAAATATCTGTTACAAGTTTTTTTTTATGGCTTCTTGTTACTGTGATAATGTCGTTAATATCTACAATAGGGAACGATATTTTGTGTTATAAGAAAATCATCTTGTCTTTATATTTATAGCATTTAAGCTAGAATATGATTTTTATAGTCTTTTTAAAATTTTTAGATATATTTAAGAGGCCAAAGTATAATTAATTTGGTTGTAAGAGAATGTATGTGAGACCAAACTGCCTGAAAATGTCGCAATTTTGTTTTAGTGGCGGCCATCTTGAAAATGGCGGAAATCGCGGTGGCCAACGATGTTTTTAGATTTAGTTGTATCAGATAGACATTTGTACCAAATTTCATGCTTGTATCCACAAGTGAACTATTTTGCTGAAATTTTGATCTAAGCCGCTACACTAATTAACTGCAAAAAATATCAATTGGTGAAGCTGAGCTCAATATTGCACAGGGCATGGTTAAACAAGACATGAGCATGAGAAAAACGTGTCATGTTTACATCTCTCGAGTACGGGAACACCCTACTATGACGTCACACATTTGCGAAATAAGCTAAGTAAGACATAACTACAATATATTTCCGTCAACAACCATTTCAAAAATATTTTTTTGTGTTCTGTAATTCAAAAAATATCCCATTATGTACTGATCATGACCCGTTTTATGATATTATACTACCCGTGTTTTACCTTGTATATAATCTAACTGTACTAAGATCCACTATGACGTCAGCGACTCGTTGGACGCGCAGTGTAGGGAAACAGAAGAAATAGATCAGTGTTTCATGAGATAAAATCTTCAATTGAAATCTACTAATGACAAGGACCAATTGAAATTTTTATTGATTGGATATTTTAATCCACAATTTAGTAAAACTGGTTCAAAATGGAACTGTATATAGAAAATAAGAGCACTTTGAAATAAAACATAGAATCTGTGAAAGTATATAATTTATTCAGTGATATGCCAAATGTGTAATGGACAGACAGCTTTTTAAGCGGGAGTTATAAAATTAATTTAAATATATCATACTTAATTCATCATCTAACTGTGAGGAGTCTTTGGATTAATCCATTTTTTGTTTGTTAGGAATACTGTAAGTCCAGGACTCACTACAGCTTTGTGGAGGCCCTCATAAGGAGAGTAAGGAGACTATTGAGGCTCAACACGGGGAGCTGACAAGTTATAAAAACAGACTCAGGAGGCTCGCTATAGTAAAGTGACTGATGATGTCTATAAATATGACTTAAAATAAAGACATTCAGAGAAATATACTGTACATCTAGAAGGGATTTTTATTTTAAGTGCAACTGGCAGGGGACTAATTGAGTCAATGGAACTTGTCCTAATAATATCTGTTGAAATAATTTTTGACATCGTAAATTGTATGTTAATTAAGATGAAAACAACTACATTAAAGGTTTTATTTTTTTTTAGATACTACAGGTATACAGTCAAATCTTGTCATCTGCCACCCGGCAATGAATCCATGAAAAACATAAAATAAAGTTTTTAATTAGTTTAATAATTTTTTGAAATTAAATTCCTCAGATAAATTACATATCTATGTAGCTAGATAAAAAATGATATAAATATTGATTAATGTTTTGAATCTGAGGACAAATCGTTCTAACTGCATCAGAAATACAATAGAAAAAGAACTAGTGAGCAGTGCATGATACTCAGGGTCAACTTGAAAACCTGTGCATAATAATTTTTTGTATTTTGTCATGCTTGCAAATGTACATGGTATTCGTAATAAGATATAGAATTTTTCTTCCAATGTAACATCTTAATTGAGCAGCCATTTCATCCTGGGGAAGAATAATGATAGGATCATTTAAAGCTGAACACGATTCGTAAAAGAAATGTGTCCGCCATTTTAGTTCCCGAGTCTCGCTACCCCGCAGACCCCTATAAATAGGGCAAGAATTAGAGACTGTTCAGTTTAATCAGTCGACATCGGTGTAGACGGACGAATGCTATACAAGACTTGGAAGCGAGAATAATAACTTAATACTTCGTCTTATGCAGGAAAGTAAGATAAATAAATTTACAATTATAGTTGTATAAGTGCATTATGTACAAAGAATATAGATAAATGTAACTGCAATAAAATACAAACAAAGGTAATGCAAGATAACCAGCACGAACACGGGTTGCCATTCCACGCTGATACCAGTGACAATAAAGCAGTCAGGTGTAACGAATGCGACGAGTATACCCTAGTATTGATGTATCGTAGATAATGCTATCAAAGTGGCGTGTGCCTATTTACGAGTCATGTTCAGCTTTAATGTTAATAAAGTTTTATTTATATTTTCCTCTATTAAGGTGAAATATCCCTCTGATAAGAGAAATAATTCTTCTGATAAGAGAGATAACTTTCCTCAGACATTTTGTTATGAAATTCAGTGAATTTCAATGGTAGAGTTTACAAGTTTCATTCATAAGGATCATTTTACAGTCAACTCAATCAAACCTATTCTATTGTACAAATGTTAATTTCTAGTTTCTAATGCTAGTATACTCATTAATTATTTATAATGGTTTACTTAAAACATTTATACTCAGTTCCTTTAAACAGTGTAAATTGAGAAATTTCTATCCCTTAAAAATTAATTGTACAGAAATTTCACATGTTTCAGATGCAGTATATTGTTTATAAACATTTAATTAATATTTTGTTTCATTAAAAATATTTTCAAGGGCGACAATGGAACGATAACTCTTGTTTATGGATGCGTTTTATTTTACATGCACAGAAAACAATTTGTTATTCTGATTTAAAAAGCAGCGCTTCGGTATGTTTTCTAATGGGAATTAGATAGGTATGAGGGTAAATATTATATATACCTCATATTTCTAATTTAATTGTGAGATAAAAACTAATTAATTTTTCTATTTACCATATCAAATTTTCTTCACATCATGATTTGACATATTATTCATTTTTGAAAAAGTAAGCAACGCTTCATACTTCAAACTATTTTCCATTTTAATTTAATGCTATAGTTGTTGCTGAAAATCAATGTCTGGATTTAAAAAAAAAGTCGTGAAATTTGGAGCAGAGGGATATTGCCCCTTAATAATATTAAAAAAAAAATTTCATTATTCAAAACATTTTGTTTTAATACATATACTTTATTTTCTTCATTTTACCAATGTTCCACTCTGCAACAATAAGGTTGTCTCTGGTGTCTACACATAAACCACAAGGACGGTGTACATTATTAATTAAACGGAGGAACTGTCCGTCCTGATCTAGGATGTGGATACAGTGGTTGTAATGGTCTACAGTCAGGATAAAACTCTGGCTGTCTGTTGTGATGCCGAGTGGATCAAATGAATTATTGGTAGTAGAGGGATGACCAGTGTAACTAAATCGGAGATTTCCTGCCTGATTAACCACCACTACTGCACTGGCTCCATAGTCAGCCACACAGATATCCAGGTTCCTGTTCTCACTGATGTATTTAAGATTATAAGATGAATACAGAGGTTTACCTTCACTATCAAACTGAATGGAATGTTTCTCTGTGGAGCCAGAATAACGAACAACTTTTGATTGTTTATCATCATCACTGACCATGGTAACCAGGAGGTCACCAGAGGAGGTACTACAGAGAGTGTAAGGTTTCCATCCCTGAAGTCTGATCACTTCTTGTATCTGTTTATTCTTCACTATGTTAACAGTTCTTGTATAACAGTCAGTATAAACTAGATCTCCACTCCTTGTCACTGCTATGTCAAATGGTATTTTTCCAGATTCGGTTTTTATTGACTTCAGTAGTTTGCCCTGGAGGTTGTAGAGTTTCATGATTTTTTCTTCTCCATATGTCCAGATTTCTTCATCATTGAGACAGGTCAGACCGTATAGATAGTCATACCCAGTGTCTATAGTGGTGATGAGCTCTGGTTCATCAAGCTGTGGTTTGACTGGAGGACAGGATAGAACTTTTGGTGTCTTCATTGTGTAGCCATGTTCTTCTGTTGTAATCGATAATGCTGACAAAGAACCAAACATATGATGAATCTGTTCTGTGTTCATCTGATGAGAAAAGAAACTTGGTAATGATACATTGAGTTTAGGAGGTAATCTTCTGAAATCTTCATTCCTGGATTTGTACGCAGAGGTTAGGGAGACATCACTGGAGTCCAGTTCTTCTTTCAGATCAAGTATGCTCTGATTTACTTCAGAAGTAATCTGTTTGATTACATTTTCCTGCTTATTTAGAGCAGCCAGGTGTTTAGTTTTCATCTCATCAATTTCAGATTTCTGTTTATTTACAATATCGATAATTTCTCTGTGCCAATTTTCTCCTTGTTCGGTGACAGCTGTTGTCAATTTCTCATAATGTTTTCCCAAAGTATGTTTTTTAGTATTTAAATCTTTTGCAATGGTTTCATAGGTTGGATATATTATTTCTTTTAATTCATTCAGATCCTTGTTTAAAATTTCTTTAATGAATCTTGGATTCTTTTCGATATCTGTTAATTTATGTCCATGGTGTTTATTAGAGGAGATGCAGGTAGAACAGACAGGAATGTCACATTTCTCACAGAAAAGTTCACAATGTTTCTGGGCGTGGTTTGGACATTTTGGATAGTTAACTTTAGAAGTAAATGTAGAGGTTCTGTGTTTGTATGGTACAACTTTATGTATTATGGATGAATCAGAGAGATGCTCCCCTACACAGGCCTTACACAGGTTAACCTGACAAAGTTCACAATGATTTTGTAATGCAGCTCTTTGACACAGGTCACATAAGAGGAGTACTTGAGCTCTGTCCAGGGGTTCCATCACTTGGGCTTTAGTAAAAATAATTTTAAGTAAAGAGTTGTATCAATGACAAAGTAATTTAAACTCAAATTTAAATTTGAACAATAGGAAAATCAAGTTTTGTATGTTAAAATATATGATAAATCTGTTTAAAAATGACATAGATGCTGCGTTAATTAATAAATTGTCAATATGTTCGATTTTTTTTCATAATAAAAAGGAAAATGGCTTTACACCTCATATTGATATAATCAGTAGAACCGCTCCTCGACATGCAATATTATTGTATTTTTCTTCATTTTTGATCCAATAGAAATGGAGAATGCTTTGTTGATTGCTAAATCGTAAATATTTTCTTGTCTCACCTTAAGATCCAAAATGGCCTCCCTGATAATCCAACATTTTCTACAAATTTCTTTCTACTATTTATCCTAGTTTTAATCTGTTACCACCTCATGTGATTTTAATACCCGACATATCTATATCTGTCAATGTAGAGATTAAGTTATAATTAGATTAAATATAAACATATTTATCTCATACGTGTGTAGGATGCTACCAGGGACCTATGTGTATACTAACCTATATTTGCATACCCACTGCACTCTCCCGGTATGAAAATGTAGTCATCAACTGCATCCATAGGACTATAGACGAAACTGCTTCTGCTATGAGTGCAATTGCTCTATCACGATCATGTTGAAGAAGCTCTACTACACTTATATAACGTGTCGAGAAGTATATATATATGAAATGTTTCGTAAGAGGAATAAATATAAATATTTAGCTCACCTGCGCCGAAGGCCCAAGTGAGCTTTTCTGATCATATTTTGTCCGTCCTCCGTCCGTCCGTCTGGCCGTTTGTAAACTTTTCACATTTTCGACTTCTTCTCAAGAACCAATGGGCCAATTTTAACCAACCTTGGTACAAAGCATCTTTAAATTGTTAAAATAAAAAGGCCAACCCCCCTCACAAGGGAAGATAATCAAGAAAAGACAAAAATAGGGTTCCTCTCAAGAACCACTGGACCAGGAAAGGTGAAACTTTTGTGGAAGCATCCTTGGGTAGTGTAGATATTAAAGTGTTAAAATCATGACCCGCGGGGGTAGGGCCGGGCCACAATAGGGAATCGAAATTTTACATAGAAATGTATGTAACAAATCTTTGAAAATCTTCTCAAGAACCACTGTTCCAGGAAAGCTGAAACTTATGTTGAAGCATTCATGGGTAGTGAAAATTTTAAATTGCTGCCATATTTGTTTCCGTATCATGCATATTTCTACAAAGAACGATAACTCTTCACACTTGGGTAATAACATTCAGAATAACTACTAAATTTTTTTCAAGACTGATTTCAGCTATTAAAAATAAATAGAAAAACTAAACAAAAAATCCTAGATAAGCATTCTGGAGTAATAATAATTATAAAAGCAATCTCATTTTTCATAATAGTGTTAAATTATTAATTTTTGTCAGAGGTTTTTAATAACGTTAACGAGGAGAGAGAGCGCATGCGCGACAGGAAAGGCGAAAAATTTCAGCAGGGAAGACAAGGAGAAGAAAAACCACTAACAAAAATACAGAAAAATTCAACCATTAAGTCAAATTTTCTAATCAGGATAACAGTTTGAACCGCAATGCACAATTTGACTCGCGTCGTAAGTGCTTAAACTCGGTAAGTCGATTCCCAATCCCAATATACCACTTTGTCAAATCTCACCACCGCCATATTGGATTTAAATCAAAACAACCTATCATATATATAATCCATCCAAGACCATCGAACATCTAAGACACAATCAAATGACAGAAAACAAGCTTAGGAAATTTATTGATAAACCAAGAACAACCCCCGTCGGAGAAAGGAAAATCCAACCGATTATTTTATCAGATACCAAAGGAAAATACTCACGAAACCATGCGTCAACCGAAGTACAAAATCAAATTATTTGGCATTCGAAAAGTGGAGCAAGAATAGAAGAAAGTACTACCTGGTTGAAAAACAACATGGTAAAGAACATCATAAACCACGGAAACATCTAGTTATATGCTTGGATATACGAGCAAAAACAAAACGTACATCAGCCTCAGAGAAGACAGTGAAATTGAAGTACAAAAAATACAGAGAAATATGAGAAATCATCAAACTCTACCCAGGCTCAAAACAAACCATCTTAGAAACTTCCATTTACTCGTTCAAAAAATGGAATGAAGGAAAAGGACACAAGGACCCAGACACATTTGACGATCAAGACGTAGCCTTAGCAAACCAAATATACAACCTAAACAAAGCAGCAAGAGAAATCAATAACACACTAGGGTCACACTCTCCAGAATTTACGTCGGACCTTCAAACTAACGAAAAGGTCAAAGTTGGAGATGGCCGTAAATTAAAGACAATAAAACTCCACAACTTCAACCTCTACTTGGACGGAATACACCCAGGCCCACTACTATCCAAAGTCTGGCTGAAAAAAATCTCAGAACAAATCAAGAGAGATTGCTGCGAAACACCGAGTGGTAAGTGAAGGGTCGGCGTAGGTAGAACCAGGCAGTACGGGTTTTTCCGTGCTTTACTGGTTCATCATGTTTACATTGACTCTACTCCTATTACTCCATTTTACCATCAGCATCTCCGAACACAATGTCAAATCATGGAACCATCAACAAGTTACACACCAAATCATGAACGTAAAAATGAATATGGCTGGCAGAAGACCACTATACATCCCGCTCAGTAACAGCTAGATGCTGTCATAAGACAATAATTCCCGCACTAAGGTGTTTGCCTCTAAATGCACACTCCTTGAAATTGGGCTTTACCAAGGAAAAAGTCAATATAATTCAATAATTTACATAATAGGGCCTCCGTGTATTCATCAAATTGAGCATAATATTTTCACGTGACCATGTGACCCATGGGCCTCGATCTTATTTCATATTCGTAATTCATTACCAGTCTGAAATTAAACAACAGAATTTAATTAATGATGTAAATTAGGTTTTATAAAGGGGGGGGGGGTATAAATTTTTGGCCCATTATTGGAACTTTTTAAATCTATTTTCTCATATAGATCAACAACAAATAATATTATTCAAATTAGTGTAACGCGTTTTTGATGATTTTGTTTCAAAATGTACAAACTTTTTTTTATATTTGATTAGGCAGAAACACCTTGAAAGCTGCCATATACCATGTATACCCAATCAATTTAGTCAACCCCCACCCCTCTAGCTCCCATCAACACACACCCACACACACCCCC
>PRKT01000371.1:147042-174223 GCA_003671525.1 Saccostrea glomerata | reverse complement strand
GGGGGGGGGGGGGGGGGGGGGTCTCCCAATCCACTCCCTGTCCCTGTAGACAAATGATCATGTGACTCCTAAATAGTAGGAAACTTTTTCCATTTGACTATATATAATTTTGTTTTTTGTGTTATTATGTTATGTAAATTTAATGGTTTAAAGGTTTTGAACCCCCTGGAGGTCATCCTTACTCTCTTAATGATTCTAACTGGAAATGTTCACAATATGACTGCATTATATTAAATAAAAGTGCATCAATGATAAGATTGCTTGACATTTTATTCATCAACCTATCCTCCTAGAATTAGGAATGAAAATCATTCAAAGAGATGGACCACATTAAAGTATTTGTATATAGGCTATTAACATTTTTTTTTTAAATGTAAAAACAAGTAGTAGTTTGCATACATGTCATGAATAAACAGGGGTCTTAGAAGGGGTGAGGGAAAGGATCAAGGTCATATCTCTTTACGCCTTAATGGTTGAAAACTCCTAAAATGAATGTTGACCTAAAATCTGACTTGTCCTAATTATTTTTCAAGTGGTGGTGTCTCCATTTGAGTGAAAATTCCCGAGAGGGATGTTTAACAACAAACAAACAATAAAATAAAATAAAAACACAATATTAATTTGTGTTAAGAAATATGCAGGGGATTTTTTCCATCATAAATCTTCTCAAGAACAGCAAGGGCATTATTGTCCCCCGTTTTGGGGGAAAGGGAGGGAACATTAAATCTTATTTGTCTGTCAGTCTGGCCATCTTTGACAGTATGTGCATCTGTCACAATAAATTTAACCTTGGTCATAACTTTTGAATAATAAGAGATAGGGCTTTCATATTTCACAAGTACATTACCACAAAACTTTCTAAATGTACTATGATTTTTAAACCCAAGCTGCGGCAGTCACGCGATTTTAGCACATTGACTTGAAGTATTGTTTTAGTAATATTTATTAAGCTACGTGTTTTCCTGCGGCTGCTATGGAGCACACGTAGATTTTCACGTAAATCTACGTCAAATCGTAAGATACGATCTTTAGTAAAACGCAAATATCGGCGTAAGTTACGACTACGTAAAACTGGCTACTGAACTGTACCGCTGCTTAGGAATGAGGTGTCTGCATAAAGACAAGTAAAATACTGTACATTTAGGGAATTACAAAACATATAAACATTTTATAAATGCCACCAACCGGGTTCCTAACTGGATGGCATACCCAATCAACTCTGGTATCATAATTTGTCCTTTTACCTAATAAAATAAGAAGATTACATACCAAAATTTGAACTTAATAGGACAATCACAAATCCTGTAAAAATTTATTGACAAACAGAATAACAAAGAGATCCTATAGCTTTTCAATTTACATGTATAATATTTTGGGAGAGAGCTTATTCTTGCTCTATTAAACATACAACAATGTATTGACCTCTGACCTCTAGTGACAGGTGCTGATCTAGAAGTTTTTCAAAATTGGGAGGGGAGAGGGGTTGAAGAGGGAAAAGAGTTATTACAAGCTTTAAGAGGCCCAAGGGCCTTGAATCGCTCTTCTGATAATTTATAAAATCTATCTTAAGATTCAAGATGCATCAACTGACAAAATGTGAAGATTCTTAGCCACTTAGGACTGAAGATATTTAAATGTAACTATAAAATACTATAAGTTGGTCATGGTGACCTACTTTTTGATTGAAATTTTCTGAGGACACAAGATGCATTAATTGACAAAGAATTATGATTCTAAGCCAATAGGTACTTGAGATATTCAAAAGTGGGTCACAGTGACCTACTTAATTATTGGTCAACATTCTCTGAAAACCCAAGGTGCATCAACTGACAAAGTTTGACAATTAAAAGCCAATGAATACCCAAAAATACTTAATTATAGCCATAAATGTCACAAGTAGGTCACCATGATCTATTTTTCGATCATCATTCACCATAAAACCAAGATGCTTCAATTGACAAAGTTTGATGATTCTAAACCAATAAGTACCCGAGAGATACCTAAATATAGCCATAAAATGTCAACTTTTGGTCGTCAATCTCCGAAAACCCAAGATGCATCAACTGACAAAGTTTGATGATTCTAAGCCAATAAATACCTGAGATACCTAAATATAGCCATAAAATGTCAAAAGTAGGTAACAGTGACGTACTTTTTGGTTGAAGTTCTCCCAAAATTCAAGTGGCATCAACTGACAAAATTTAATGATTCTAAGCCGATAAGTACCTGAGATACTTATAAATCTACTCAAAACATTTTTGTGACGTCATCTTTTGTTAAATCTGGTTCAATAAATTTGTTATTGTCCTGCACCCCGTCCAATAAGTTACCTGTAGGTGTCCAATACAAAAGGTACAAAAGATTGACCAGGTAAAATACACCACTCACTCCTCAAAAAGATAAAAAAGATTGACCAGGTAAATACAGGACACACTCCTCAAAAAGATACAAAAGATTGACCAGGTAAAATACAGAACTCGCTCCTCAAAAAGATACCAAAGATTGACACGGTAAACGTGAAAGGGTAGATAATGATTCCAAATAAAAAGGGAGAGGCCAAGGGGAAACAAAAATAAATGAAAGAAAATATACTTTTCCATCTCTTCTACATATAAGACTTGGTCATGCATCCCCTTCCACAATTTGGCCACATCCAATATTTAGGTAGCTTAGGTCATCTTTGAAAATGCTTGCCCCTTCCTGGCTCAGGGTACAATCTTTGGGTTGGTACATGTAGGTTGATTGAAAAATCCTTTTATATTTCAAGAAAAATCTTTTTTCAAAATTTTTTTAAAACATATTTGTTGACGAGATAAGAGGAATAAAAAGAAAAAAAAAATGTTTTCTGGAATGTAAAAAGAAAGGTTTTGAGTCTGGTCAATTTAGGTCAATCGGTTGAGAAGAGGTTTACAAAATAATTTTTTTTAAGCTGGCCTTATTCACTTCTCCTGCAGTGCAATTCAAAACAAAATTCATTTACCCCTTTCTTACAGTTCACAAAAGTGTTTCAGCCACCCCTCTAAATCAGCCCACTTTTACACAGCCCAACTTAAATCCTCTCCCAAAGCCATAATTAAATTCTGTTTCATCAGGCTATTTGTTACAATCCGCAATAAAAATGGATCACCGTTTTATGAGATGAGCACATTAAAATAGAACAGATACCATATATTAGCACTGAGCTCCTAAAATGACACCCCCCAAGTTTTGGTCTGAGAGACATGAAATAAGTGTTGGATGAAAAAGTAAAATATGTGCACAAATGGCTCTATGCAATAAAGATTCTATGAAATTAAATTTTTATTTATATAAGAAAGTTAAGAAAAAGAGATGGGTAAAACAAAAAAATCTTTATTGGACAGACATACAGATGGTTGAACAAACACCACAATCACTATACCCCAACCCCTGCTTTTCAATCGGGGGTTATAAAAAATACTTAAAATGAACCATATTTAAATTTATGACCCAACTGTGACAAAAAACTGGCCCAACGTTGGTCCAATGTTTGTAATACACCCTCAAAAAGTCTTATCAAGTTGGTAGCTAGTATGTTGGCCCAACATTGGCCCGATGTTAGCACGAGTGTTCTTTTGTTTAGGTGTTTCAAAGATGGGATATTTATATTGGGCCAACGCTGGTCCAATTATAATACTGCCAACTAAATGATGGTGTCAATTTTAGCTGCTGAACTTTACGTTGGTACAACGTTGGTTCTAATATAAGTATTACCGGTAATTTAGATGCACATTCTGAAATAATTAAGAGGACACTTTATGTCCATGCTTTTAACTGGATGGCTGATTTTGTTCAGATCTGATATTTTCAACATTTTAACTTTGAGCAAAAGTGATCACATCACCAAAGTGTGTTTTATTATATTTTTTGACTGCAAGGAAAACAAATATGTTAAGGCGGTAAATAACAATGAAATCGAAGAGCATAATGAACATGATGAAGTGTATGAAGTACGAGTATGTATGACAAAGATCAAGATGAAGAAAACGGGAGGTGACGAATGGACAAAAAAAAAGAGCGGGAATACAACAAAAGGACAGTATTAGAGGAAGTGAAACCTGATTTAGAACTTTGAATTGATATTTTTTCCTATTTTACCTAAATTGTCTATTTTAACATTTAATATGAAATTATGATTGATGTATATAAGATATTTTCACAGTGAATCATTAGTAATGTTTTTATTGAACATGTCCATGTATGCATTATAAATGCAGGTTGAATTGTGTATTAATTTTTTTAAACATTCATGAAATGGATTTATGTAAAGAATCACTTACTGTAAACCAACTATTATTCGCGTCATCTTTTATTCGCGATTCGTCAGTTTGAAATTAATCCGCGAGGATTTAATTTCACGAAAAAGGAAGCATTTTCTCTAAAAACAAAGCAAAAAAAAAAGGTTCGCGGCGATTAATATTCGCGGCTTAAAGTATGTCGCGTAACTCGCGAATATTTCTCGCACGCGAATAAAAGTTGGTTTAAAGTAATCAATTGCAAATGTTTCTATGTAATAACAAAGTTGGCCCAACAATTTACCATCTGACATTGTAACAAAGGGTCAACATTGGGCCTACCTAACCAACCAGTTGTTATGGTTGGCTGTTAGTTGGCATACACTAAAACTACATTGGCCCATCAAAATGCCATCTGACATTTCAACATAGGACCAACGCTGGGCCAACCTAACCAACCAGTTGTTAAGGATGTCTGTTAGTTGGCACACACGAATAACTTTGTTGGCCCAACAATATGCCTTCTGACATTTCAGCAAAGGGCCAATGTTGGGCCAACCTAACCAACCAGTTATTAAGGTCGGCTGTTAGTTGGAATACAATTTTACCTACGTTGGCCCAACAATATACCAACATGAGCCGATGAACAAAATTACCGTGGGCCAACGTAGGGTTACCAACAGTGGGCCAACGTTGGAAAAAAATGGGCCAACGTTGGCCCAACTATGTTTTGCTATGTGGGGAAAGGAAAGATGATGATTCCAACTATAGGGAGAAGCCATGTGAAAAAACTATACAAAAATTAAAGCAAAAAATAAATTCATATCTCTCCCACGGTTAACATTTAAAAAAAATGGTTCACCCCCTCCTTCCAGCACAACCACTACCGTAGTTTGCCTTTCACCCACAACCAAGTGTTTCAGCCAAACCTTTTCCCTGGCCCATCTTGAGAAAATATTTGTTACATAGTCTTTTAGTGACAGGGTATGGGATGATACCTGGTTAGTAAATTTTATACCTGGCGAGGCGGAGCTGAGTCAGGTATGAGATTTACTAACCAGGCATCATCCCATACCCTGTCACTAGAAGACTATATAACGAATTTACCTCACCGATGAAACATTTACATTTTATCTGTGGTTTGTAAATGATTTTCTCTGCTAAATGCTTCATCACGCTTATACTGTGCATATTATGATGTCACGTTATCTTTGTTACGTAATACATCGACCGGGTATAGATTTACAACTGACCGGGTATAGATTTGCAACTGACCGGGTATAAGTAATCCACCGCCTACACGTGACAGACTTTAACCAATTGTAAGCCAGGATTTCATGGAAAAATCAACAGAGGTGGGGTAAAGTTCAAATACATGTACGCCTTCCCAACTTTCACCTTAATAGTGGTTCATCTATTCTTCCATGGTCCACATTTAAGTGTATCCCACAGCCATAAGTAAGAATCGTTTGTCCATCCCTTTCCTTCAGTCTGCCTTAAAATGGGTGTAATGTTTTATGAGATTAAATGATTAATGGATATTTGCTTATCCTATGGAACATTAAAATTAGCAGATTTCATCCCAAAATAGAGTACAACTTGATCCAGAAGGCATTATATATACATGTAACACTGAATACTTTAAAATGAGAAATACAATATACTTTTATTGAGCTAGGCTTAATTCATCACCCAACTATGAAAAATGTCTTTGGATTTATATAAACCATTGTTTGTTTAGGAATACTGTAAGTCCAGGACCCACTACAGCTTTGTGGAGGCCCTCATAAGGAGAGTAAGAAGACTATTGAGGCTCAACACGGGGAGCTGATAATTTATAAAAACAGACACAGCTGCCTTTCTATAGTGAAATGATTGATGTTGTCTATAAAATTTGATATGACCTTTTAATATTTAGTTCTACTGAGATTGGACTTATTTAGCTGATATCCCGTGGAGCTTGACGTGTCATCTATTGAAATCATTTTTGACCATGTATTAAAGATGTATGTGAATTAAAATGAAAACATCTACAATAAATAGCTTCCTGAATCAGATTTCCCATCTTTGTTTTTGGTTACATATACAGACAAACCTTGTTACCTTGGGCCCTATGAGTCTTAATGAATCAATGAAAAATATCTAAGTGGTTAACTAATTTAGCTTAAGATTGAAGAAACATGCAAATAAAGTGGTTAATTAATTTATCTTGGTCAATTAAGGTTCGAAAATAAATAACATATACATATAACTAGATTAAAAGGATGTAGATTTATTTAAGATCAAAAGCCATATTATTCTAACTGTATTAAAATAACTGAATAGTATAATCACAACTCTCCAGTGTGCAGTACATGAAACAGGGTCAACATGAAAAAAATTGTACATGTAACATAATTTTTCTTTCTTCACGCTGGCAAATATACATAGTGTTCATTTAGAAATATTGAACTTTTCTTCCAATGTAACGTTAATATATTAAGAAATCATTTCAACCTTTAATTAGAAGAATTCTGAAACAATTGTTATTAATAATTTTTTATTTATATATTATACCTTATTGATAATAGCATTGAAAATATTTTCACACACACACATGAACAATAGAATTTGAATTATTCTACATCCTGTTATTTTGGCTACTGGAAAAGTTTCTCTCACAAACATGTCATTATTTAAAACATTTTGATTACATGTATTTGATTTTCTTCACTTTACAACTGCCCGACTCAGCCACAAAGAGGTTGTCTCTGGTGTCTACACATAAACCCCATGGGTATACAAGATCAAAGTTATCAATGTAACGGAGGAACTGTCCGTCCTGATCTAGGATGTGAATACAATTGTTGTCACTGTCTGCTGTCAGGATCTGACTCTTGCTGTCCGTTGTGATGCCGACTGGTCTAAATGATCCCTTGGTAGTAGAGGGATGACCAGTGTATCTAAATCGGAGTTTTCCTGCCTGATTCACCACCACTACTGCACGGGCTCTATAGTCAGCCACACAGATATCCAGGTTCCTGTTCTCACTGGTGTATTTAATCCTGTTAAAGTAATCATTTGAATACAGAGGTTTACTTTCACTATCAAACTGAATGGTTTGTTTCTCAGTGGAGCCAGAGTAACGGACAACTTTTGATTGTTTATAGTCATTACTGAGCATGGTAACCAGGAGGTCACCAGAGGTGGTACTACAGACATTTAAAGGTATCCACCCCTGTAGTCTGATCACTTCCTGTATCTTTTTAGTCTTCACTATGTTTACAGTTATTGTCTTGGAGTCAGTATAAACTAGATCTCCACTCATTGTCACTTCTATGTCACATGGTATGTTCCCAGACTTGGTTTGGATTGTCTTCAGTAGTTTGCCCTGGAGGTTATAAAGTTTCATGATTTTGTCATCTCCACTCGTCCAGATTTCTTCATCACTGATACAGGTAACACTGTATAGTGATTTATACCCAGTGTCTAATGTGGTGATGAGCTCTGGTTCAAGCAGTGGTTTGACTGGAGGAAAAGATACAGCCTCTTGTGTCTTCATTGTGTAGCCATGTTCTTCTGTTGTAATGGATAATGCTGACAGAGAACCAAACATTTGATGAGCTTTTCTGTGTTGATCGGATGGGGAGAGAAACTTGGTGTTGAAACCTTGATTTTAGGAGGTAAACTTCTGAATTCAGCATTTCTGGTTTTGTATGTAGAGGCTAGGGAGACATCATTTGAATGTAATAATTTCTTCAGATCATATATGCACTGTTTTACATCATAAGTAATCTTCTTGATTTCTTTTTCCTGTTTATTTAGTGCAGCCAGGTGTTTAGTTTTCATCTCATCAATTTCAGATTTCTTTTTATTGACAATGATGTATATTTCTCTGCGCCAGTCTTCTCCTTGTTTGGTGACAGCTGTTGTCAGTTTCTCATAATGTTTTTCCAAATTGAATTTTTCAGAATTTAAATCTGATGCTATTTCTTCATATGTTGGATGTATTCTTTTTTCTAATTCTTTTAGATCCTTGTTTAAAATTTCTTGAACGAAGCTGGGTTTCTGTAAGATATCTGTAAATGTATGCCCATGATGTTTATCAGAGGATATGCAGGTAGAACAGACAGGAATGTCACATTTCTCACAGTAAAGTTCACAATGTTTCTGAGTGTTGTTTGAACATTTTGGATAGTTAACGTTAGGAGTAGATTTTCTGTGTTTGTATGGTACAACCTTGTGTCTTTTAGATGAATCAGAGAGATGCTCCCCTACACAGGCCTTACATAGATTAATCTGACATAGTTCACAATGACTCTGTAATGCAGCTGTTTGACACAGGTCACAGAGGAGCAGAACTTGAGCTCTGTCCAGCGGGTCCATCACTGGGGCTTTGGTTAAAAAATCAGATGACTCTGTATAAAGTAAATGTCACATGGATCACTGACTACACAATTTTACACAAATACAATAGAAGGGTTTTGGTTTGTTTAACGGTCACAGAGGAGGAGTACTTGAGCTCTGTCCAAAGGGTCCATCACTGGGGCTTTGGTAAAACATCAGACGACCCTGTGTAAAGTAAATGAGGCATGTATCACTGACTACAGAGATTTACGCAATTTTACACAAATACAGTAGAAGGGTTTTGGTTTGTTTAATTGTCGGTAAAGAAGAAAAGGAAGGATGAATCATAAAAAGTTATCGTGCGTCATAACAGAGTAGATGGTTTATGCTGATTACATTAAAAGATAATTATCATTAAGAGTAAGACACTTACCATCCACGTCAAAAGTTAAGTGAGTTGTATCTCAATCAAAAAGTAGCAACGGCGTCACCTGATGAATTCACTTTAAAATAACCATTTCTTATATGGCAGGATTATAAAGAATAATAATCTGATAACTTTATAACGCGTTTAATTTTAATGGTGTAATTTACAGTATTTGTGAAACTTTTATTGGTAAAAAAAATGTAAAAATTT
Organism: Saccostrea glomerata; assembly: GCA_003671525.1. NCBI lineage: Eukaryota > Metazoa > Mollusca > Bivalvia > Ostreida > Ostreidae > Saccostrea > Saccostrea glomerata. The sequence goes on along the minus strand of PRKT01000371.1, from coordinate 165,007 downwards.
CAGACCGTATTTAAACTGGCGCATGTTACAGCGTGTATTACTTTATAATTAACGTATTCTCTTACTAAATTATCTTAAAATTTCCTTTTCAACATTATCCCTTTCGAAAACACAAGAATCTTTTTTTCAACATTAATGCGCAATTTTTATTGTAAACCATTTGTTTTGAGTTCGTTTAGTGCATGTTTGTGTTCATCAGCTGATTCAGTCATAATTACAGCGTCGTCTGCATAAAAATTACGAACAGTTTGAAATACATTTGTATTCATTCTCTATAGCATTAATATTTATACATCCAATACTCTACAGACTTACAACATTCTTATTCAATAAAACGACTTAAAGATCATTTTTATACCTCGAAAATAAAAAGGTGAAAGATTATCTCTCTTACCCCTACATTAGAGCTTTAAAAATCTGTTGACATGCCATGCAATCGTATACCGAAAACATTTTCCAGGTATTCCACTGATATATAATTTGGTCCAGATCCCCTATCGCCATACGGTATCAAAGTGACAAAAATGAACTTGTGATGAAATTTATGAATAAAATTAAAAGCATTGATGAAATATAAGTTTGTATATCTGAAAAATAAATCAAGTCAAGTCACATAAACTAAAGACGATTTGTGATGCCCTTACAAACCCTTAACACGGACACATATATACACATTCAAACGTTTTGAAAATTCGGAATAGTCCAGAGTGAAACTGTATTTTTTTGTCGACGGAATTTCCAGTGCATCTTATTTTCACGTCCGGCTAAAACTCATTCCTCACACAACATACGGTATTCACTAAAACTTCAGTTGACACATTTACACAATTGTTATACGTAAAAGTCGGACACTCTTTCAAACAGAGGATTGATACTAATATAATCCGTTAAAAATATTGAGTAACAATTTCCTTTCTTACTTTCGAAACATAAGTTGACACCAATTATATCTTTTTTTTACTTTTAGTGATCATTACTGAAATGTAATACATAGTATATTACGACATGAAGACACTATTCTGTTCTAAATAAATACTTATTTAGGTGTTATATTATTGACAGTCCATTATGCACTTGTGGAAAAATAGAAGACGCATATTATTTCCTTTTTCCTTGTGCGAAATACACTGCCCCGCTACTCTCAAAACTAGACAGTGATTCTTTAAATATTATTATTGGCATATTTTACTTGCTTCAGTATACATGTATACAGTCATTTAATAATTCTTCAAATTCAGTTAAAGGGGATCCGACCCCCCGACCCCCGAAACTGCGTATGGTTTACTTTTTCCCTAAGCTGGGGACACAAATTCTCTGAATTAGCTTGTATTTTTTAAATGGCTTAAAACTCACGGGATTACGAGTATGCATGTACATGTATGCACAAGAAATGATATGGCGCCGAGTATCTATAACAGTTTGGCTTAGCAACTGCAGTTTGAAAATATCCATACAGTTTAAAAAATCGATATTTTTTCAGTTAAGCAGTCACGTTTTTAAACAGCAGACTATATAATCTTTGTTAAAATAAAATTAAACAAATTAGAAAATTCGATCGGTACATTTATACACACAGGAAAGTATGAGTATTTAGATCTATAGAATTACGTTTAATGTCAGACTTAAATTTATTACGATAAAAAGGCACAATGTTATGTGAATATACCTCAGCTATGTTCCGACTTTGAGAAAAAGGAAAGCGATTAAAAGACTGGGAGGAAAGCGGGGAAACGATAGACTCATTTCTTTAAAAAAAAAGAAATAAAATCAATTATTTGCAAGTTTAGTTTTACTTTCACATAGCGCGGTCAATCGAATATAGACTCACTTTTTGACAAAATGCACGCGCTACCGAGTATATACGTAGATAGCATAATCAATACTAAAGCATAATCTGATCAAGGCTTACATTTTTAATTGCAAAACAAATCTTGTATTAGAAATTTATTCAAGTGTAAATGCTATTTGAAAGCGTCTATACTCACATATTGATACATGTATTTTACTTGAATACAAACCGCTCTCTCTCTCTCCACACAATTAGTATTTTTTCTCCCTCTCTTAAAAAGATTGGAGTGTCGAGGAGGACACTAAATAACACAGATAAAACACGCTAAAATCTAAAAAAAAAAAACGTGCAACGGGATGCTAAAAGACAAATAGTATCTTGTTTGAAAATCACATATTTCTGCGAGGTTTTAGTCAAGATAATGATTTTTCTTAAAAATTACGCTACAAAAGACATGGTCGGCTATATAAATATAAGTAATTCAATGTTGCGACTGGGTCTTTCTGACTTCATAAGCGTAAGGAGATAAGCCGCGCTAATCGAAATTCATTTTTTCAGTCATGTAATTTTGATCGATTCTACTGCCTCTAACTTGCTTAAAAAATTCAAAATGTAATTTCAAGCTTATTAATATTGCTCAGATGCACTTATTTCCGTCTACAACCCAAAATGCTCAGGACAATGTTTCGTATGATCTTTAAGTAAGAATTTTTTCCCTTCTACTGTTCATAATAGAAAAAAAAGCCAGCTAGAGTTTGCATTTTAAACATAACATTGAGTTTATTGAGGTACAATTCTCTCCTTTCACATATTGGTACTGTAGATTTCGATAAAATACAGTGACCAGCCAAAGGGGAGAAATGTATCTACCTGCGCTCCCATATCTTAAGGGCATCAAAGAGTGGGGCTAATATTCAATGTAAATAAGATGCAAAAATGGTACCCCTACCCAAATGATAAATAATTTATGTATCTTCCAATTTGCTTTTCTTTTTTTCTTAACAGTAGTATTCCATTAGGATAAACATATCAGTGATTAGTTGCATGCCAAAAAAAAATAATAATAAAATCTAGACCTTTCTTTTTTTGGGTCAATTTACCGGGAACTGTATGTCACATCATCCTTTTGGACGATATTATGGCAATGTTTTTTTTTGTAAAACTAAACCTAAAACTATCGTATTTCATGAGGAATATATTCTTTTTATCATGTAAAGTCGTGTTTAAAAACTAACGTGGAGAAAGAGATATACACTATTTCCGTACGGCTAAATTTACTCCGTTGGTTGAAGAAATGTGCGAATGCGTTGCTGATTACATTTTGGTTAGGTATTAAAACAAGGAAGTTGTATACCTCAGAGGCAAAAGCCCTTTCGCTTAAAGAAAAATACCAACAAAATTCATTAGCATATTTTTCTTCTTTTTTATTTCCTCGCAGTGCCTGGAGTCCTGGGTCAAAACGTTGCCGTTGGGTCCCTGCTACATGTATATTTCATTAGACAGTTTTGGGCTTGCTTCTCTCATTTAGAACACCAATCAAATTAAAGCTTTCATAAACAGTTACATAAAATTTACAGAAAGGATTCGGTTGACACCTCAAATGCACATTTTACACCTTGTTATCAAGTTTAGCATTTTAAATAACTTAGAGAGTCAAGCAGGGGATATTTTTGTCCACCTCTTTTTCAAAACAGAGAGAACATTAAACATCATTCGTCTGTCAGTCTTTCCGCCCATCACAAAACCGTTCTTCAAATCTTTTGAATAATATAGGGATTTCATATTATACGTGTATATTACCAGTGGCAAGACCTTTAAAATACATTATGATTTTTTACCCCATGACGTTGACCTTAAAGTTTGATCTACTTTAAAAAAAAAAAATAAAAGACTTAAAATACGCCATAACTTTTGAAAGAGAAGAGAGAGAGCTTTCATATTAAACATGTGTATTAACTATGACAAATCCTTTCTAAGTACACTACGATTTTTGACCTCGTGCCTTGAAGTTTGACCTAAATTCAAAAACTTTACCCTTGTACATGACTTTTGACACCGAAAGCGGGGGACCACAGTTCTTTGAATTTTATTGTTCATTTTAGGTGAAAATGTTTAAAAGCATACGAATACCGAAACCAATTGTTCTTTCTGTTTTGGTAGGTTTTTAGCATGGGAGCAGAGAATTTCGGATCAAAAGGATCTCAAGCATGTGAGGTCCTGCTATATTTTGTGAAGTGCATTAGAGGACTAAAAGTTTGATTATTTAAGTTAGTTTGAATATACGTAGAATAATTCCATTATGGACATACGCAATGTACATGTAGCTTACTTACTGATTTTTTTTATTAAATTTTCTTAATTAAAGATAAGTGTCATCAGACGTTCATAGATAAAAATGGCATGTATTACAAAGGGTTAAAAAAAAAAAATTATCCAATCTATTCACAGAATTTAAAAAGAAGAGAATCACAGAAATCATTTCTTTCTAAAGAATAATCGCGCATTCATTGACGTCACTGTTTATTTATCATTAAGCAAAAAGCATGTAATTACATTTTTTCACTATAGGATCAACAGAGTAGTGGATCTACTTTTTAGAATCACAAACACTGAAAAGGTTCGCAGTTAAGTATTCTGTCCTCTAATATAAGATCTTAATCTGTATAACACAACCTGAAAAGAAACGTAGAGAAAAAGGTGTTAATTCATCGATTAACAAATCATTATATAATATGAGATATTCAAGTAATAATAGGTTATTATTAGTTAATAAAAAAGCGGCTTACAAGAAAGTTATGAAAAAATCTAGACACAATTATGAGAGACATCAAGGTAATAAAATTGAGTATATTCGGAAGTATAACCCCAAATAATTTTACAAATTGTTTGAACGTAAGAAAGGGCAAGTAAGTTCAGATTTATCGGCTAACGATTTCTTAGAATATTTCAAAACCTTGCTTGAATGTAATACACTAAAAAACCATCAGTATTTAAATTAGTACAGCTATTGAGTTCTACAAATACTAAAGAACTATGTAACCTGGGCAAATTTTTGTATTTTTCTCATCAATTAAGAAATGACGTTCTAAATAATAATTAAATGATATTGTTATGAAATTAATACATGTATATTGTATAGCCTGTACAAATCTTATGTATGAATATTGTATACCTATGAGATGGAATGTCTCCGGTTCAAATAAAATACAAATACAAGTCCTTTTATCATTTCATTAATGTAAAGATTGAATTAATCACCATGAGAATAATATTGTCAATATATGATATTTTCGTACACAAATTTTGCCTTCACCAAAGGTGGGTCTTTCGAATGTGGTAATTTGAATGAAATTCAAATGTGTTGATCATGAAGAAGGAACTGGCTGCAGAAGAATTAAATTTCAATGAACATTTTATATATTGATAAACATATCACATGTACAACGAATACTAGAATATTTACATTTCAAATGTCTTTGTCCGAGATAAAATTACAAATAATAACTAAGTGTACTTTATTACCCAATCAATGTATTGGCGCGGTTCCTAAAAAATCAAATGCAAGGCGGAACAAAAAGCTAGACAGAAGCAGGGCTTGGAGCAAGTGGAATGATGGAATCAAAACATGTAAATATAAAGAATAACTGTCAATTTTTTCAATTTCATGACGATGATCAATCGATTGGCTTGCGTAATAATTTTATACATAAACGCCTTCGGCGTCGTTTATTCAAATTATTACGCAACCCAATCGATTGATCATATCAGGAAATCGAAAAATAAGACAGTTATTCCTTAAATCAATGAGGTAAAATTGATGATTTACTTAAGTTTTCAATTCAAATCCATGTGAATCTCTCTTCCACACATATACAAAGAAAATTAAATCGTGTACCCGTTAAAGCTAGAGATTTTTTGTAAGAAGTTTAAAAAAAAAGGTAAAAAAAAATCGCATACACATCATCCACTAAAGGCGCCATTGAAGATCTAAGTGTGCTTTCTAGTATATAATATTAACTGCTGGAACAGATAAAAGATGCATAAGATCTATGTATGTATAATTTATAAAAATAATGATGAAAAAAAAATTCGATTTCTATTTTTTGTCCTTCGCTAAAAGTGGGGGATATTAATTTTGGTCTGTGTATCCGTCCGTCTAGCTGTCCGTCAGTCCGTTTGAAGTTCGCATTTGTTTTCACGCAATACCTTGAGAAGCCTTTGAGGTTTTTAAATAAAATGTTACACAAAAACTCTCCATAAGGAAGGTCCCTTTCGATTTTGGGGTCAAAAGTTCAAAGGAAAAGTCATCAATTAAAAGAATTCTGTCTGTTCAAACAGTTTCGTTTTCGCACAATATCTCCAAAAACATTTGAGGTTTTGCAATGATATTATATTTTCTTTTCTTATTTTTGTCTCTGTGATAACTCTTTAAAATTTAGCGGAGTTAATTTTTTGATAAACCTGCCGGAATGTAAATTAGGCAGGTCAAAAGGTCAGGAGCTAGGGAGGCCTAACATGCATGTAAATCTCGTGCGCATCTGTCTCTGTGTCTGACGGTAAGGACAAAACTCCATTGATAAGAACAAAAAACATCCTTTTGCACATTGTACACCTATAATTTTTGTGTTGAATTTCAATTTCAAATAACTAGGTCAATGACCTACCTTTCAGGCCAGTGGCCCTTGAGTATTTCTTTGTAAATACCTCAATTTTTCACACTATGATCAATTTTTTTTCACTTAATTATTACAGTTCGAATTTCCTTTGTCATATTTATATTTTTTTCCAATTTTTAATCGAATACTACAAAAATCTGAATGATAAGAACTCTAAATTAGTTATAGCTTCAGATTACTTTTGTTGCCCTTATTCTCAAGATACTAGCATTATACATGGGTTGTCCCATAAAATCGCGGACACAGCGTTTTTCTTGAAAAGTAATGGGCGCACTAAGCTGAAAATTTCAGTAAATGTTAATTTATAATATATAAGTGCATGATAATTTTTTTGATAAAATATAGGCAAAAATAAAGATTTTATTATGCTTGAATGTGCACGGGGTATTGTCCTACGGCGCACGGTCAAAAAAACCAAGGTTTTATTATATAATACACAAGTTTCAATTTAAAATAAAAGTTTTAAATACACAAGATTTGGATTAAAATTATCCTAATTCAATTTCACAATCAATTTTGTAGTCTTTGTAAAACTTTTAAGGCATTTGGTTAATTTTTGGCAGTTTCTCGAGCATTTGAAATGGGAAAGTGGTAAACATAACACACGAAAAATGGCGACGTTTAATGACGTTACGGCGCACCGGAGAGCAGTTCAGTTTTAATTTGATGTTGTAATGACACTTTAAGAGACTTGAAATGACCATTATAGAAGAAAAAAGATTATAAAAATATCATCATATCCTAAGTTTACAAATGAAATAGGAGTTTTCTTAGCGAAGTCTATTTTGATCGAGCCCCTGGGGAGTACAAAACATACGGATAAACTCCTAATATAATAGCAAAAGACGCTGTCACAGTAGCAGCTAGACCGCCGATATGAGATTTTCTATTAGTTGAATGTTGGTGAGAATATTGTCCGTAACTTACTGATAAATCTTCAGAAGATCGCATGAGGGTGCCAATTCGTTCTTCGACTCTTTATGGAGACTAAAGAATGTGTATCAATGAAATTCCTCAATTTAAGTCGGACTCATCCAACTTCATTTTCAGCAAAGATAAAACGTGACGTTGTTTTAGACATTTTGACGTTATAATCCATGCGCCGTAAGGTGATACAATACATGGCAAAAAATTAACATATAATTTGTTTATTTATGCATATATTTATCTCAAATTTGCTGTGCATATTACTAAAATTTGTACTAAATAATAGTGAAAAATTCAGAAAGCAGTAATGTTTATTTTTCACACTAGACACTTTGTCCACGATTTTACGGGACAATCCTCGTATTGGGTCAATGATCAAATTATTGAGATATGTTGTCTGGAATGGATTTTGTTCATATTTTTAATGCCTTTATTTCATAGCATTTAATTATTTGAAATAATTTATGAGTTTTAACTCCTATAATATTTGCATAATAATGTCTTAAAATACATGTAGCCTTTAAATTGTGATTAATATTGCAAGAAATAAAAGATTTTGACAAAACTAAAAAAATAAAAATAATAATCCTAATTTCATATGCATCACCATACTTTACTTCCTGTATATTTTCCTCAAATAATAAAATATTAAATTCTAAAATTGATATTGAGTTAAAACTAAGTTATTTTATCCATGTAGAACTTTTTTTTATTTAACATATTATACTTTAGAAAATTTCCTTTCTAATTCCGAAACCTGAGTAAACGTCACCCTTAAGACTTTCCAATAGATTTTGTTAAGCGTAGTTTTTTTTTAGTTTATTTGATTCATGGCAAAATAAGTTTTGTAAAGCTGGCCCTAAAACTCCCTTATCTCAGCAAGTTTGCAAGTCCGTTACCCTCATGTACATGTACATGAATTACAGAAATATACACGTTTTCCCTACGGGTAATTTTCTCCATTGGTTGAAGTATCTAACTTCGTTGCAGATTACATTTTGGTTAGGTGTTAGAAAGATTAGAAAGTTGTTTTCTCCTAGGGTAAAAGCACTTTCTCGCAAAGAAATACATACAAATGTAGACCTGTATCGCTCCCCAGGTTATATAGAATATAAATAGTAATTTTTGAAGAATAATTGTTAAGGGTGTTGAACACAATTACATGTACCCCAAAAATTCCAAAAAGCTTTAAAAATCTATCTGGTGAAAAATTATTTTTAAATCGTTTCCTAATCTTTATAAGTATGTACATCTTTCCACCATAGAAGTTTTTGATATTTATAGTATTCAAATTTTTATTTTCAAAAATATGCTTATTTCCATATACCTCAATGCATTCTAAATTAATTAATTAATGTTCGGATAATTATATTTTTTGAAAATTTCTCCTGGTAAATCCTATCTACTCTAAACTCTTTGAATTAGTTTCAGATTATTTCATACAGAATGCATATTTAAGATTATAAAATATGTTCTTTTATGGTTTGGATATCTTAAACATTTTTTATAATGGCACGATAATTATATTTTTTCAAGAATAGTGTTTGATTTTAAAGATATTTGAATAAGTGATAAAACCCTTTAAGTATATCATGAAAACAACAACGCTGAGTACTTAGTCATCAGAGGAACACAATACTTTTGCTCTGATTAGCCTCTATTTTTGATTTAATTGCGGAAATCTTTCTTCGTTCACTTTCTTTTTCCGCATCTTGTCTTTGCCTTGAACATGCAAAAGTTTAGAAATATTTACGATAGAAAAAAAAATTCCAAGTTCATTTTCTTGACAATCCTAGGTTTGAATCAAAAATATTCTTTGATATTTACTAGTAAACTGATTTGAGATTTATCTCTGAAGGAAGAGGATATGCTATCAACATTCACAATCACAACAAAGTGGAGTTGGAATCGTATTCTCGTGATTACATATTTTAGTCAAGTTTTTTTTAGGAATTGCACAATAAAACAGGTACAATAACTTTATCAAAAATCAAATTGACGGTCGGCTGATAAATTAAATTGTCTAATTTTTCTATTATACAGTATTTACTTTATTGTGCTTGTTTATGAAGTTTTTTTTTTTTTACAAATTTTTTTACTTGAAAATACAACGCCTTACTTTATTGTGCTTGTTTATGAAGTTTTTTTTCTTTACAAATTTTTTTTCTTGAAAATACAACGCCTAAATATTAAATTTCTTTAAAGTAATACACGCTACATGAAACACCGATTTTTGTGTGAAACCAAAATGGTTATATGATTTGAAACCATGAAGTGTATTGAAAAAATAATACTTTCCACAAAATTTACTGTAGAAGTCGTTGTAATAACTAAACAATTAAGCAATATCTGCAATTAAGAATTCAGTTTTTTCATGAATATCGACGAAGGAAGTGTGTAAATATAAAGGCCTATATGTAGACTCGCATGTCCACGAAAAATCATAGACAACGAAGGATATTGCATTTTGACAACGATTATTAATAAAAAGTTATTGTGCGTCATAACAGAGTAGATGGTTTATGCTGATTACATTAAAAGATAATTATCATTAAGAGTAAGACACTTACCATCCACGTCAAAAGTTAAGTGAGTTGTATCTCAATCTAAAAAGTAGCGACGGCGTCACCTGATGAATTTACTTTAAAATAACCATTTCTTTTATGGCAGGATTATAAAGAATAATAATCTGATAACTTTATAACGCGTTTAATTTTAATGGTGTAATTTACAGTATTTGCGAAACTTTTATTGGTAAAAAAAAATGTAAAAATTTCAGACCGTATTTAAACTGGCGCATGTTACAGCGTGTATTACTTTATAATTAACGTATTCTCTTACTAAATTATCTTAAAATTTCCTTTTCAACATTATCCCTTTCGAAAACACAAGAATCTTTTTTTCAACATTAATGCGCAATTTTTATTGTAAACCATTTGTTTTGAGTTCGTTTAGTGCATGTTTGTGTTCATCAGCTGATTCAGTCATAATTACAGCGTCGTCTGCATAAAAATTACGAACAGTTTAAAATACATTTGTATTCATTCTCTATAGCATTAATATTTATACATCCAATGCTCTACAGACTTACAACATTCTTATTCAATAAAACGACTTAAAGATCATTTTTATACCTCGAAAATAAAAAGGTGAAAGATTATCTCTCTTACCCCTACATTAGAGCTTTAAAAATCTGTTGACATGCCATGCAATCGTATACCGAAAATATTTTCCAGGTATTCCACTGATATATAATTTGGTCCAGATCCCCTATCGCCATACGGTATCAAAGTGACACAAATGAACTTGTGATGAAATTTATGAATAAAATTAAAAGCATTGATGAAAAATAAGTTTGTATATCTGAAAAATAAATCAAGTCAAGTCACATAAACTAAAGACGATTTGTGATGCCCTTACATACCCTTAACACGGACACATATATACACATTCAAACGTTTGGAAAATTCGGAATAGTCCAGAGTGAAACTGTATTTTTTTGTCGACGGAATTTCCAGTGCATCTTATTTTCACGTCCGGCTAAAACTCACTCCTCACACAACATACGGTATTCACTAAAACTTCAATTGACACATTTACACAATTGTTATACGTAAAAGTCGGACACTCTTTCAAACAGAGGATTGATACTAATATAATCCCTTAAAATTACTGAGTAACAATTTCCTTTCTTACTTTCGAAACATAAGTTGACACCAATTATATCTTTTTTTTACTTTTAGTGATCATTACAGAAATGTAATACATAGTATATTACGACATGAAGACACTATTCTGTTCTAAATAAATACTTATTTAGGTGTTATATTATTGACAGTCCATTATGCACTTGTGGAAAAATAGAAGACGCATATTATTTCCTTTTTCCTTGTGCGAAATACACTGCCCCGATAAACGCTCTGTTCAATGTTTTTTTTTTTTTTGACTTAATAATTTACGTATTGTAGACACCGTTGTTCTGTTACATGTATGGGAAGATGATTCAATCAGTATTTCTGAAAATAGAAGTTACTTTTGTAATGCACGATTGTTTTTAAAGAGATTTGGTCGTTTTGGAATTCATAAATTTTAATTTATTTGTACATACTGCATCAAATTAATTTTGTACATGCATAACCTGTGTTAGCAGATAATCATATTGACCTTTGGTTCCTGAGTAAATTAGTTGTTGAACAATACTTTGTGTAATTAATTGCTATAAAGGAGAGGACGTTCTAAGTTTTAATAATTTGTGTCCAATTAAGGGTACTTAACACTAACAAAAAAGGATGCATGGATTGAAATATATTTTTTGACAGATTTTGATTTGAAATAACATAAATGAAGGATATGGAGAAAACGAACAGTATCCAATATCAAAGTCCATAAAACAATACAAAAAAGGAGCAGAGCAAACAGGGACCCCCAAAACATATCAGGTGGGATCAGGTGCCATGGAGGAGTGAGCACTCCCTGCTGACCGGTCACACCTGCTGCATCAACTCAGTATATAAATAATGAACTAACAATTAATATGAAAAACGTCAGTCAGTATTTTTTTTCAACGAAAAATTGTATTTGCTGACAAGGTCATTGTATTGACCATAGAATTTACAAAATGATGACTTTAATCGAGGCAGTTGACAATTTTGTTTCATCAACTTGCTTGTCAATAATTAACCTCGTTTTTGAAATTGTTCATACGTAGATCATGCTCTTGTGTATCGAATCAACTGAGACACATACACTCCCTATGCAGGTGATGATTGTATATTGCTGCATAAGGGAAGTTGATGCTAGAAAAGTTAAAGTCATCACGTTTATCAGATATCTTGGTTGTAAGATTACCATTAACGTATTTTTCAAGTAAAATATCCAAGTATGAAGCAGGTGTGTCAGACTCCGTGGTATCTTTTATCTCAAGCTCACCAGGATATATCATATAGACGTAGGAATGGAAATTAACATTGTTAATTGACAATTCACCGTCGATATCTCTAAATGTCGAGTTGAAGGCCACAGCAAGTGTTTTCTTCTTTTCACACATAAGATTTTGCACACAGTCTGCTTCATTTGAATAAAAAAATATGTCTGGTTGTGTACAAAGTTGAAAAGTTGAAAGTTTTTATGCTGTTAATTTTGGTAAATTATAAACACCGTTGCTATTCATTCACCGATTTGTCAATTGTTTGTGACAAGAATCACTTTGCGCATTCATAACAATATCCATATAAGGTAAGCAAAGGTCTACCGGTATTCTACCAGGGTATCAGCGGCGATTGTGAAAAGAAAATGTTGCTAGTGATCTACAATGTACCTGTGTGTGCAATCAGAATATGTTTTAACAAAATTATTTTGCAAATGAACAGTGACCATGTAAGTAAATTTACGAGTTCCATTTTTATTGAAAAAGAAGCTGTCATTGATATCATAAAGCCTGGACTTTAATTTATCGTGGGTAATAGTTGTGTATGAAATGAAAAAGTCTTAAGGTTTTAAGCTGTTGATTTTTTGTAAATTCTTGTGATTTCAAATTGTCCAAAAGTGCTTTTGAATTTTTGCTTATCCACATTTGATTCATACCACTTCTTGAATATATTGTTGCACAGTACTCTTAGAGTTTTTCCTTCACTTCTGTCAATATCTCACTGAGGAGTAACGAAAGAGGCTTGGTTGAATATTCACTGGAACCTGCAATGTATCTTTGTTTGTAAGGATTTTTATGAAGTTTCGGAATCCAAAAATATAAATCCCTGAAATATATAGAAATTGAAGGTTTTCCATTGTGCTTAGATTTGAGACTTTGTTTTGCTTCCTATGTAATTCCATACAAAATATGTGACAAAAGGCTTGTTTTAAATCAATGAAAGGGGTAAAATAACGCGAAGTTTTTTAATATTTCAAAAACTACTCAACAAAAGCTAAAAAAATTTTGCAAGCTGCTGCTGTAAAATGATGATTTTATTTTTTCCCCTTCTACAAATTACATTGTCAAAGTTTCCTTTGTTTTCAGGCCATACGGAAATAAAATGTCATGAAATTTACCTAAATACATACTGTATGATTAGGTTATGTACTGGTTTTAAAAAAAATCATTAATTTGACATCATTAATTACAAATAAATAACGATGTGAAAGCACTTTAAATTAGACTTATTCGAAATGGTGAGGTTAGACGGTAATGCGGAGCACCAAATTATCAAGCAACACTATGTTGAGCGGGATATGACTCTATTACAAATAGAAAGATGTTAACAATGAAAAAAAACACAAACAAGAGTATGGAAAACGGGATAATCTCTAATTCAAGATGTTTGAGGTTGACTTGACTGGCTGTCAAAATAAAAACGAACAAAAAAAAAACAAGAGCAGGATCATAGGCCTACATTGTACGTAAAGACCACTGTTAAACTATTCTGATGGTTGTGTTGGTGTCAATTCATTTCTCTCTAAAACTTATTCACTTCCAGATTATTTCTCTCTCCTACTTTTTCATAGTAGGTCACTTTACGGTGGGTCATTTCTCTCTCCTACCTAGGTCATTTCACCCCATTTTTAATCTTGTCTTATATGATTATTTACAATTACAATTTCTTGTGTTATTAACTTTTATCTTGCCCCGCCATTTGGAGGTATCCTCGTTAAGATTAATAATTTTGAAAAAAATTAAAATCTAATTGAAATTAATAAATTTGTTAAAATAATCATTTTTTTACCCTAGCCGATGATGAAATTTTGTCTATAAACCGAATATTACATGTATATAGATGATGATCAAGCTCGAAACTTATACATTAAAAAATTGCTTTTATTGATTTCATACTGTTTGGCGATACAAATACGTAAGTATGAAAAAAAAATAAAACAGTTTTAAATTATATTATGTCACTTAAGATGTTACGAGAAAAAAGGAAGAAAGTAGATATGAAATAAAATATAATAGCCTGAAGAAATATATTGACAGACCGGTCTGTTAATCAGTTTTTCTTTGCAGAGCTACAGTTCTGCAGCTAAAAATAAAAATAATTTTTAGAAACCAAAGAATACTTCAAAATGTATTTTTAAGAAACCAGATACACATGTATAAGTATGCAAATATTTTTTAAATATCTATCTTGAATAATTGTTCATTTATTATAAAACTAAAATAATTAGAACGCAAAGAAAACAATAATGTAAAAATGCTATAAAAAAATAGAAATAAAAATAGAAAAAAAACCCACTGTGCAGGGTACCATAAAACGGCAAGACAACAATAACAAATTCTAACAAATACATATGTATTCCTGATAAAGATCATAAACGAAAGATGACAAAACAATAAACAAATTTACTTGAAATCTACTTGATAATGAATGTCATTGCCAAAGAAAGAAAAAAATTATATATATAAATATATATATATATATAAATTAAATAAAAAGGCAACACTTGTTAAAACGTTAGCGCTTTCATTGTTTTCTTCACACGTTTTGACCGATTTAACGAGGCCCAATCTAGTTGGATATTACCAAACGGAATGATAAAAAATTTTGATACTTGAAAATAAATTTGGATGTTTTATGCTAAGAAAAATTAGACTGAAATTTTGTTACATTGCCTTTATTGCAGTCAAATGGGGGCAACCCCGAAACACCTATTTTGACCAAGCTAATGTTACAAAGCATCATTAAAGGAATTAATTTTTTAAATTTCATAAATCTGTAGGCACCTTTCATTTACTAT
Source organism: Saccostrea glomerata (assembly GCA_003671525.1). Lineage (NCBI taxonomy): Eukaryota > Metazoa > Mollusca > Bivalvia > Ostreida > Ostreidae > Saccostrea > Saccostrea glomerata. Next base: position 149,890 of record PRKT01000371.1, on the reverse strand, counting down.
ATCTTGACCTTTAAGGAAAATAAGCATTGTACTTACATACAAATGTCTGTGTTATACCAAAAATATAAAAGTGTCTATTAAAGTGAACTATTTAGTGATGATTTTAGCATGTGTAACAGTTTTATAAAGTATTTCTCCTTTTCGTCTTTGCACAACATTATCTGTATAAAGTTGGTAAAACGGAAAAATTGATAATTTTCCTCGGCGACAAATATCAAGATGTCCGCTTACATTAATTTTAATTTTCAGTATTCAGGTTGGTTAATGTGCTGTTTATGTATACGGACACGTGTACGTAGTTTGGTTTCAGTTTCCCCAATATAAATTGTCCACATCCTGCACATATAATGCAATAAATTACGTTTTTAGACTCGCATGTCATGTCTGCTTTTACGGTAAAATCCTTATTCCCGAAATTAAAGGTACTTCCAGTTTTCATGTAATTGCTGGTTCCACAACGGAGATCGGAACACTTTTTCACTGAATATAAATGTTGTTGGTGGAATGGGGATTTGCATAATATCCTTCGTAGATTTCTAAATACCAATATTACGAAAACTTGTGTTGGAAAATTGACGTCATCTCGCCTATTATGACGTCATAATGTACCACTGACTTAGTCAAGGGAGAATATTCTGTATGCTTCCTTATCTCCCCTGCGTTTCAAACTTCTTTCAGTACCATTTATTTTTTATACACTACCCTTTATATACATACTTATAAAGTGTTTGAATCAACCCCCCCCCCCCTACTTTTTTTTTAATGTGTACAAAATATTTGGTCCCAACAAACAAACAAACACTCTTTATATTTGATGTTTCCATCACCAGACACTAGATTGTCATTTTTCTTCCTCTGATTAAAACAAACATTTGTTACACTGTATTCTCTTTTGGGTATGAATTGTTCTTTTCGGATACAAGAATTAATTTTTATAGAATTCTGTGCTTATCTTTTCTATCAAATGTGTCTATCTTTATAAGTTAATCATCAAGTATTTATTCTATATTTTTAAATTTCATTTCAAGTAATTTCTATATAGAAGTAAGTATGTCTGAATACTTTACATTTTGTTTGTTTTACGATCGATATTTTTTCACTCATATTGAAACACTACCACTTGCCGATGATGCTAGCTACATGTAGTTTTACAAATTTGTACCTTTACACAGCACTCAGAACCATTGAGCAGTGAGGGGTCGTTTTGTGCCAACACCTACTGCGAAATGGGATTTCGGTTTATATGGTCTCCTCAAAAGAGTTCATCTCCAAATGCATCCCGCAGGATCCAAACCTGCGACGTAAGGATCAACTCCTTACTTTGAATCTCTAGAGCAAACTATTTTAACAACTGCGCCACGCGAGTGACATAATGATGAATTTAAAATAGGTATCGGGACTACTTTTCATGTGATTTCAAATTGAATTCCATGAAAATACTTTATTTTCTACATAATTCTATTACAGGTGTAAAGTACGGGAAAAGGAAAGTTGAAAGTGATTATGACGTCATAAAGGATTTAGCACTGAAAAGTTATTCCAAAGGCATTTACTAGATCTTGACCTTAACTCATGTAATACTTTCATCTATCAGTATTGTGACGTCATTGTATTTTTTTTTTACGTTACCACTAGGTAACGTTATTACGTCACAAGTTTAACGAGGCCCGATCTAGTTGATCTGCGCATACGTTTTAACGCAGCGTCGACTTAGGCACGTCACAGTACCCTGGAATGCCGTCACAATTGAATACAATAACGTCACAATTAAAATGTCGTCAAATTGCGCTAAAATATTTCGCAGATCTTGCTCTATAGACTGCTTGTTGAAAGCAGGCTCATTCTGGCTTTTTATTACTTTTAAATTAATAATAACATTGAAGCATAATTTATTTTGAGGTATCAATTTCTTGGAACAGATTCATTAATTTTATCTTGTTTTATTTCAATTTGTGAGGTAAAAAACACACACTGCAACCAAAAGTAAACGATTTTTGTCTTTCTCCTCAAACATTGAAGTGTTTATACTCACCATTTTTATTGAGCATAAAGATAAAATTATGCCATAATGTAAGAATGATTGAATTTTTAGAAACTTATACAGTATTACAATCGTCTGTTGATGTTATGTAAAGTTGACCTATTGCAACTTATAAAATACTAGCTATAGTTGGATAAAATAACCTATTTTTGTGTTCTGATATGTCCTCTTTTCACTGCAATACAGGCTACCTCCGAGTTTCTTTTCATTTTTAAAAGAGGGATGTGAATTGCATGGTATATGTGAAAATTAAAACATTTCATCATTTATTTGTTTTGATTTGTCTATTCCTTTGTTTATTGAGGAGTTTTAGTATGTAATTGTGTATAAAAACACGAAAAATGGTCCATATCTTGAAATTGCCCCCATTTGACTGCAATAAAGGCAATGTAACAAAATTTCAGTCTAATTTTTCTTAGCATAAAACATCCAAATTTATTTTCAAGTATCAAAATTTTTTATCATTCCGTTTTGTAATATCCAACTAGATTGGGCCTCGTTAAATCGGTCAAAACGTGTGAAGAAAACAATGAAAGCGCTAACGTTTTAACAAGTGTTGCCTTTTTATTTAATTTATATATATATATATATTTATATATATAATTTTTTTCTTTCTTTGGCAATGACATTCATTATCAAGTAGATTTCAAGTAAATTTGTTTATTGTTTTGTCATCTTTCGTTTATGATCTTTATCAGGAATACATATGTATTTGTTAGAATTTGTTATTGTTGTCTTGCCGTTTTATGGTACCCTGCACAGTGGGTTTTTTTTCTATTTTTATTTCTATTTTTTTATAGCATTTTT